>OX463844.1:7137128-7191285 GCA_949825065.1 Odontocerum albicorne
ATGAATAAATATTTTCATAAATGTAGAATTTGTTTTACTTCCGTGAATATTACACGGGTTGCAACTAGTTGTAGAACGTAATTACTCTGTCACTTTCATTTTAGTCAGACTTGTCATATCTACGAAATTGATTTATTTTTCAATAAAATTTTAATAATAATTCAACGATGCAAGAAGTTTCTTTTCCAGCCCGTGATTACGATTTCTGTTGGTACATATTATGTTTAAAAAGGAATCCAGTCTATATATTAAAAAAAATCTTATTGGTAGATTGTTGGAGATTATTACATGACAATACATTCTCTCTTATTCGTACTTGATACAACGAAAGTATTATAAATAAAAATTGAATACAAGATTATTTAAATTTACAATGATTAACTTTCTACATTTAAATTGTTTATCATTTCTTGATTCATTATGTGTCGAGCTAGTAAGTTGACCAAAACTTTAATTTCATTTGATTGTGTGATTCAGATGAAGTATATTAGATCTCCGTGAAAAAAGCAATAATCTCTCAGAGCATGGATTGTCCCCTTGTATAACATCGCATCTTTTGTATAGCATCCCATCTCATATCATTCTACACATCGCTGTTAACGGTTCACTCATCTCGACTTAAGAACAATCTTCCTGGCTCAATCAGATGAGCTGCATCCTTATCAATATTTAACAATTAATTGATGGAATATTATTTATCTCTTAATATTCGTCTTTCTTAACCTCTTCAAACCTTACATCTATTATAATGGACACGTAGTTAATATGCATTTTGCAAATAACTTCGTGGCATATTTTTGTTCCCAATGATAACAAATGAAGTGTAAAATACTGTGTTATCGACTTTGAATGGTTTGGGCGCCATCTATCTAAACTTATATGACATAATAATTTATATAATTTAGTGAAAATGTTATACTCACAAGCAAGAATGTTTTTTTTAAACCTTAAAATTAATTCAGGTCTGAAAAGAAAGTTCCATGCAATTCCCATCCTAATCCCTATTTTCCTTGAGGTTTAACGTTTATTTTTTGTTAGATTTAAAAAAATAATAATCACTGGGCTAGAGACATGGTCATAGAAACCAATAATAATTATGAAACAAAATAAAGTTGATTGGAAAAAAAATGTTTCATTGGAATAGTTGATTGGACAAAAATAAATCCGCCAGATGTCTTGTCATGAAAATGTTTGTTAAATAAAAATAATATCTGTTACATCTTCCATAAAGTATAGAAGCTAAATTTGTTGCTTGTTTGGTGCTGTAATAAGTCAACATAAGTCAATAGAAAACGTGTAGTTTTGTTATACTATGAAATGGTAAAAAAAATATGAAAAATGATTGGGAATCGCTGGGCTAGCATTAAATAAAATATTAAAGTAATACATTAAATAAACAAAAAAAATTTTTAGGAGGAAGTTAGTAAAATTAGATGAAACAATGATATAGAAGGTGGGAGTGAAATCAAAGATAAGAATGGAAGGGTTTTATCAGACGAAGGAAAATCTTAATGAGATCAGTCTACAAGAAGTAAAAACGGCTGTAAAAAGTATGAAAAAAGGAAAAGCGTTAGATTGCGATGAAGTGATATAGAATTAATAGTGTATGGGGGGAACGAATGATCGAGATTGACCCGTTTAAAATGTCAAAACCCCTTCAGTGCTCTTTTTCACCTTACTTACATTAATTTTGAATAATAAAATATTCCTCATATATCGATACCCCACATATTCTTTTATTGTATGCATTTTCATCGCACTTAATCCCCTCCTATTAGTCATTTTATAGTATGAAGGAAATACAGAGATCAATTGATATCATATAAATGTTAATTGCGAACGTCACCGGATTGCTGTATGCAGATGTCATGATCGTGTTGGCAGAGATAGAAGATGAATTGCAGAGTTTGATTAGTAAATTGTATGGGAGATGCGAAGAAAAACATCTGCGAAGGAATGTTCCTAAGTAATGGTGATAATGACAAAATCCTAAGTAATGGTGATAGAGACGTATGAAATGAAAAGCAATTGCGATATATGGGGGAATAATGAAATATTGCATCAAGCTGAAGAATTCTGCGTATGGATAGTATTTTCTCAGATGATAGAAGAGTTAAGAGGGATATTGAACGGCGTGTAATAATAGGGAACAAAGTCAATGGTGACTGAAACATATATATTTGAACCAGAAAATATCAACATTTGCTAAGATGATAGTCCGCTATAGTATTTTGGTGCCAACTTTGATGTATGGAAGTGAAACATAAACTTGGAAAAATATTGAGAGTAGCCAAATAAATACAATAGAAATGCATGTTTTGCGACGAATACATGGAGTTACTCGTGCAATATATGACAGAAAACGAAATTAATTGATAAGGGATGGATGTGAACTTAAGGTTGATGTGTTGTGTAAATTAATAAAGAGAACGCTGATGTGGTTTGGGCATGTAGAACGAATGAATTATGTAAGACTAACGAATAAATATATAGTGCGAATGTGAAGGAAAGGCGTGTGATAGGAAGACCAATGAAAGAATGGTTGGATCAAGTGAATGATATTCTGAAAGCAGGAAATATAGAAAATAAATAATTTTTTAACTAAAACAGTAACGTTTTACTTAATAATAAACTTTGTACTTGCATATTTATCAATTGTACAATATAAAATAGTTTTTCTAATAAAATAGCAGTTCCAAATTTTTTTTCGACTTTAAATTCATTCGTCAAATTTTGCGAGAAACCTGACGGTATAATATCTTTGCAGCATTCAAACGAACAAATTGAACCATCGATCATAAAACGCATTATTTGGCACGAGTTATTAAAAAGCGCCTCGCATAATATAAAGGGGTGGTCATTTCAGTGAAACAAAATCATATTTGGGATGTGCACTTAGCGTGAAATTGAGTTACCCCGTGAAACCACCCCTGAGCTACCCCCAGCCCCTTCATCCTCTTCTATACTCGAGTATAAGCGCATCGCATATCGAACCAACCGGGAAATTGCCGATGGAAAGGTTTTTTTTATATTTCATACTTTTCTCATTGGGAAAACTTTTCAACAGTACTCATCAATCAGGCTTAACTGACCGGAAGGTAAGAAATTTTGGAAATCTAGAAATATAGACGTTTCGGTAATATTAGAGTTCTGAAATGAGGATTATTGAATAAAGTAAAGTTTTTGTTAGGAAAAAATTAAAAAATATTTGGAAGATGACAAAATACTCGTAGTTAAACTTTTTTGTTTTTTCCTGCTACGTATTTACGAGTATAGAGTTACGAAACAGAGAAAACAATTTGAACTTGTGAAAAGAACAAAATATGACAAATCGTAGTATAATTGATCTTTTAAATATGTATAGTTTTTGTTACTACTACTTATAGCCATAAAACAGATAAAAATAATGTGAATTAGTTAAAGGAACGCAAGATGACAACATGTTTTATTGAATTCAGATTTATTTTCTATTGCTATTATTTGTAGCCACAAAACAGAGAAAAAAATTTGAACTTATGAAAGGAACAAAAAATCACAAAACGTATTATTGATATTTCATATAGTTTTTGTTATCCTTATTTATTGCTATAAAACAGAGAAAATAATGTGAATTAGTAAAAGGAACGCAAAATGACAACATGTTTTATTGGAACGCAAGATGAAAACATGTGTTATTGAAATTTTATTTATTGTCTGTTCCTTCGAGTATTTGTAGCCACAAAACAGAAAATAATTTGAACTTTTAAAATAAGCGCATGATGACAACATGTAATATTGAACTTTTATTTATTTTCTGTTGCCACTATTTACAGCCACAAAACAGAGAAAATAATTTGAACTTTTAAAAGAAACGTGTGATGACAATATGTATTATTGAATTTTTATTTATGTTTTGTTGCAACTATTTGCAACAAAAAAAAATGGGAAAATAACTTGAACTTGTCTAAGTAAATAAAGCTGACAAATATACTCGTATTTTATTTATTTATTTTACACATGCAATAATTTGCGAATAAAACAACAGGTAATTTAATTTGGATCTAGGTTTGTTGCCTTTCATTTGTCGTGTCCCCGATAAACTAGGCTTTTGCCTGTATCTCACTGAGGATATATAGCATAAAAAATCGATACTTCTTTCCGATTTTTTATTATATAAAACTCCGTTGCACATTCTCGTCAACCTGACAAACAGCGACACTCAATTACATATGTATACATCACGCGAAATCAAACTCCTCACATTTCATCACTTCAAACATACCAAAACGTTCATCCCACAATATATCGCACATAATCATAAAAAAATAATAAAAAGCACCACACTCAAGAGCTCACACAAACCTTTTCTACAAGTCATTCCTCTTGCAAGCCCAAATACTCAAACTCCTGTCGCAATAACAACCACGCTCCGATCGACTGCCTAAATTGTTTTTCTCCCTTTGCCTTTATTTATTAATCATCGAACTTGAATATTTTTTTGTAGTCTTGTATTTGTAGCTACAAAACAGTAAATATTATTTGAACTTGTTGAAGGAAAGAAAGATGACAATATGAATTATTAAAAAAATATTACTTTTTTTTTAGTTTGCACGTATTTATACAACAGACTCTGTGGTATTTAAAAATTATCTCCGAGTTTTTCTTAAACAACTAACTTTAATGGATTTATTATTCTACATCATCATGTCAAAGCAATCTTAATTTCTGCTTAAATATTAAAGGTTGCATTACCGGTTTCCATAGTTTTTTGTCATTCTTGATATTTCCATTCGAAACCTTTTTTACTCGCTACATTTTCTCGATCATACTGGAATATATTTTTGACGTATATAAATACCAAATCGAAGAAATAATTGTCAAAAGACAGAGAATCTGTCTTTTGTAAATAGAAAAACAAGGCGTCTATACTATATGTAATTTTATTACGAAATCATATAAATCATTTTATAAATCAATAATATTTCGTAAACATTTTTTTTAATTCTTAAAAGCAATAACGACGTAGTAAAGATAAAGTTTTGATCAAAAAACGTATAATTGGAGACAAAAATATCCTATAAATTAATGGTATAAAATTACCATCTAATGATTTCAGAATTTTTCTAATTAGCACAATGAGTAAATTAATATCAGATTGAAGTTTAAAAATTAATCAAATCAGTGTATCTTCTAGTCATCAGACCAAATATAAAAATTATTTAGTGACAGTAATAATAATTATTTTTTATAATTAATAATATTTTTTTTCCAATATAATAATAAATTTTTCCAGATATTAAAAGAAATATGCCGATACATTTTATAGTAGTTATTGCTTTTAGATATTGATCAAGTTTTGAAAAAGGTTTTAAGTTAAAACAAGCCTATTTTTCGAGTTTTAGATTGACTTCTGTTATAAAAAAACATAAATGTTTCCTTTTTTTGGCTTTCATTTACTTCGAAAATCTTATAAAGGTGTCTTCATCGCTTAGAAGAAACCCACAAAAAAAATTTTTAATTGCTATTTTTATCATCCTTTCTTTATTATATTTTTTCCAATGGAATTAATTGACTGTGATTTTTTTACCTAGTCTTGAATCAAACTGTCTTTCTTTAACCGAATGTGATTAATTTAAAGAGCGATTTCTATATTTAGATAAATTCATGCCAAAATACAAAATATCGATCCGTTTTGCACTTTGATTTTTTTACGAGAGTTTAAATGGGTGATTTAGGAGCTCGAAGGGGTAATTGTCCCCATTCGTCTCCCTTGCATCCGTGCCCGAGCATGAAAGCGAATACAAAGTAAACCGGAGAGGAATCTCCTCCTCGGGTAGATGTTTAGTTTGCCGCTAATGGCTCCATTATGATATTCAGCCACGAGTGGATGGAACTTTCGAGAGAGTGTCCCTGAAACGTTTTAAATGCTTTCCGTGATCCCATAAAAGGAGGAACAAGAGTATCGAGACCAGTCTTATATTATTTCTAAACGTTGCGTCTATATTGTAAACCGAGGTTCGGATATTATGATAAAAGAGATGAAAATGACATTTGTATATTTCATATCACAATTATACTATGCATTTTTTTAACTGTTTTTAAATAAAGGTCCAGTATATTTAAGATATATTGAATTTTTGAAGATAGGATTATTGAAAATATCGATGAAAATATTTTAATTATTTTATTTTTTTGCTTGAATTTTTATCGATATTCTTCTCAAAAATTTCCAATTTAATTACTTTCCAAGAAAAATGATGATTTAAAAAAATACGAGTCAATAGAGTAACGTTGAAACAAAGCGCATTATAATTGAAATGCAATTCGGGAGAGACTCAAAACTTTTTTTCGTTTGTTAAAACGTTCAAAAAGTAAGGACATGTGATAATTTTAAAATCTCATTAAAGTAGGGATGAAATAAATTTAAATATTTCTCGTAATATCTCCTCTCCGATTTTGGTAAAAGTAAAAAAAAACTTAAACACACAGATAAAGTAGATTATCGATTTGATATTGAATTCAATATTATGTATTTTTAGATTAAAAAAGTAATTTTTAATATTTACAAATTTTGTTTTTTTTTACGAAACATTCTTCCTTAATGTAGTACGTATTAAACTTAATGTAGTGCGTATTAACGATATTCGAAAAGTAAAAAAATGTTTACTTTATCCGTTTATGAACAAAATGAAAGATATCTGAAATCGATAAGTCCAAGTCTCGATATATAAAACACAGATTGAATAAATAGTACGTATTATGTTTCCATCACCTTCAAATATTGATATTAATAAATGTCCTTTGAAGATAAATGCAATATAAAAACCGGTGTGGCAATAATTTTAATATACTATCTTAGTTAAATAAATAGTGTTAATACTAATAATATATTTCAAATTATCTTTGATTATTTATTTATTTTCTCAAAACGGGTTTAGCCCAATTACATTGAAAAATACTAGAAATTTTAATATTAACAAAAAATTATATAAAATAAAAAAAATATGTAAATGCATACATATATACACACAAACATACACATATATTCAAAGTCACTTAAATACGTTGATGAGTGCTTTCTGACGCACTCATTCTTAGAAGAAAATTCCCTTTTGCTTTTGGTAATGTGATATGAAATATGTCAATATCCGAAGCAGTCCCGTTCAGAAGAGTTAAGGCCCTTCCAACAGGCATAGCGGCTGGAAGACCCGTTCTTGCGTATGTTATTAAGAACAGTTCATGCCGGCGCAGTCTAGTGTAATTGTTAGGAACATTTAACGATAATCTTTGTAGTAATGCTGGACAGCTCACAACTCCTCGAACGAGTTTGACAACATATACCAGGAGACGCAGATTAGTTGATGAAGGCTTCAAATGTAAATATAGATAAATTGTATCTATTAAATCTAGTCGTCTTTTTCAAAATTGAAAAACTTGAATTCGTCTACAATTAGGATAAATATTTTTATATTTTTTCCAGTTTTTAAAAAACTTAATCGATTCAGTGTAAGCAAGACAATGAAATTAACAGTAACGGGAGGAAAGATTTTTCGAATGTCGGAAGTCATTCTATTATGGTAAAAGAAACGACCATTTGATAATTATTATGAAAATTGCATTCAATATGCGTGAGAGTACAACATGACAAAAATCATATTATAAAATTAAATACTTCATAATACTAAAACATAATGATAAATCAATGATGAAGTAAATCGATGGCTGGTTCACGTGGTATATACATACATATGATTAAGTCTTACAACTAATCAAGTTAATGATAATTTATTACGGAGTTGCTCAACATTTAATTAGCAATCGGTAAAAAGTTTCAACTTTTTCATGTACTTGAGAAAATACAGGTATAAGCCAAGTTTACTGAGGACATGACAAATGAAGTGCAACCAATCCAGATTCATGTAAATTGAGCGTATCCATATTAAATTACATTTTTTTTTGTTTGAACTTCTTTTCATTTAGTATGAATGCACATAACTACTTGTCATGTAAATAAATAAATAACTTTTTGGGAGATCTTATCCAAATTTATGATTATATATGAACACTGCATAAAAGCACTACACTCGTGTCATTATCACATATCGCAAGTTCTACTAAGGTATTTTGTAGTTTATCTTCCCTTGGTAAGTTTTCTGTGGTTTTCTTACTTAATATGTTTTTCTTAATGTACACTGATGCGTAAAAGTACTTAATGCATACAATGGTCGCTATCACCACTTTACTGTCTTAACACTCAATTTATAATGATTTATTTTGTAATATTTTAGTCCATAGATAATAGTGGGTTCGAATCTCGAGGTGGAGCGCATTTTTGGAAATTCACTGCACTGTTCTCTAAATAGCACTGTAAATCTGAGGCGTTATGGCAGAAGTTGATATGTCCGTTTTTTGTCATTTTGTGTTTATTCTCCCAATTTATAGAAAACATTTCTCAGCATGTTGTGGCAAAATTTGGTATGTCTGTCATTATCCAAACAAAAGATATATTGTTTGCAAAAACTTAGTAAATGCTTATTTGTTGTGATTTTAACAGCTTATCAAAGTTAATATTGCTTCTCCTGTAAACTAAGGTAAAACGGATATATCAACTTCTGCCATAACGCCACATAAATTATTCTATTAATATTATTTTACCAATAATATATCCAAATTGGTGATGCAGATATATTGAAGAGAATGATTGGGAGACAATGTTGTTTTCTACTCCATCAATTTTGAACCACTGTAATGGGTTGGAATTTTGCAGTTCATAATACTGTTTTGACAATACTGCGCAATAGAAAAGTAAAAAAAACACTGGAACACTTTAGGGTGATCCACATTTACTGTTTTACTAGACTGGAATAATTTTTAATTTTTATCGAGAATCGTGCCCGAAACTTCTGGGTAGAAGTCAAGCGTCTTATCAATTAGGTCACGTAAGTAATCATAAGATCACCTTGCAACAATGGGATATGAAAATTTAGAGAGTATCTTCTGTCACAAAATTTATGTGTAAAGTTTAAATATTTAATAAATATTATTATTATAAACAACAAATAACCCTCTTCGTAGGTATCAATCTCTTAATCAAGCCATTAGCGCTTTTCCCACCCCATTGTTCAAACGCGCTAAGCCACCCTCGTCTAGTCTCCTGAAAGTTCTCTGTCGTTGCATGTACCTGCCCGGAGTAATTATTGTTGTATAACTACATTGTCATCAGTCTTCATCAAGCAAATCAAATGTAATGGCTCTTGTCTCAGAACCTATCAAGGAAAATTTGCAATCAACTAATGGCGTAAATCCCTCGTTTCTCTCCTCTGAAGAAAGTTCATTTTAAAATGCTCATTAAAAGTTGTTGGCATATCCGCAAAAAATAAAAGAGATTTCCTTCATTAGATTTGAAACCACCGGTTTTATGATGAAAGTATGATTTCGATTTTAAATGGGATTATGGTTTTCTTTGCCGAATTTAAAGCTGATTTTAAAAGCCCTCATAAAATATGGGATTATGATTTTAAGCTTTGATAAAAAAAAATTAGGAAACTAATGTGGAATATTTGGAAAATATATTTAGGAATAACTGACAAATTAAGCAACATTATAACTTTACTGACAAAAAATTGTTTTTTTATTGCAATACAATGCGATTGTTGAATCAAATGCATCATAAAAAATGGTACTAAATAATGTGTTATCGCTCATTTTGACATATCCGAGTGAAGCTTGAACGTAAGAGAAAGACACAGTGAGATTATTGTTGTGATGTGAAGATGCGTGTGAATGAAGGCGGAAGAAAAGCGGAATGAAGGCAATAGAAATGAATGCATGGATAAAATTGATGTTTTTAGTAAGATAAAGAAAGGAGTATTAAGATGGACATATCATCACGCCATGTCCCTTGCGGGGTAGGTCAAGAAAACAGATCTCCAAACTTTAAAGCGTTTAACTTTCGCCTCCTACACATTCATAGATCTCGTCATATACAATCTTCTATTGTTCATAAATCTTCTTTTAAAATCTGGTCCATTTGATCCAGATATGGTATCTCTATCTACCTCTTACACGCTAATCTTGCACTTTTGACTTACATAATCGCTTAGTCATTCTTTCATCGTTCATTCCCTCCACATGTCCAAACCATAATAAAGTCCAATCTTCATCTTACTTAAAACATTCATTTTATCAATAAATTAATTTCTGATGCCTTCCATCCGCTTTCTTTCATACATTGACATTACACGTTCATTCTTAGTGCCCGGATCTCTTCAGCGTTAATCTTACTTTTATCCATCTTCTACCAAATTCAGGTTTCCCTTCCTTACGTCTCGGTGCGGACCAACCCACTATAATTTGTTGTGATTTTCGCAACTTTTGATAAAGCGCGGTTGTTGTAAATTACATTGAGTGCTCCGTTTACCTTGTTTCCTGTCGCGACCCTTCTTTCAATGCCCCTTACAATTCTCCATCATATTCTTACGTTCACATACTACCAAAATAATGGAACTCATGAATTACCTTAAAACCATCGTGAATATTGATTGATTTTTCATTACACGGGAATATAAAATTTATATTGCAAAAAATAAGTAAAATTCGGAATCCATTATTTGCTGATTAATTGTTCTATGTTCGTTAACTAAATAAACTAAGACATCAACACGATTGAATAATTATTTTGAATTCAGATTACTACAGTGTTTCTACTTTAGATAATAAAACAAAAGGTTTTATTTGAACATCAGAACTGTCTACCCCCTACCCCTTCAGTTCACATCCCTATCCTCATCACAGAGTCCGCTTATGTTACAGATCCTGCTAATACTATTAAGCCCTCTTTTGTTTGGCTTATATTATTATCACAAAGCTGCTTACCATCCTACGCTCCCGTTACTGGTATTCAAATTCTCTATTTCGTGAAGTGATTCGGCTATGAAAATGCAAATTGAAATTGATTTATTCATTTCATTGCTTTTTTATAATATAAATTCCACATATATGTAACGAGGTCTTACTACTTAATCAGGCGTATGAATTAACTTATAATCTAATATAACTTAATTCATCGTTGATGAGACAAACATTTATTTTTTTGAAAATTAATGTATTGTCTTAGGAAAATAATTTGTTATTTTTACTAATTTTAGTAAAAGTATCATAGATTCAAATAAAAAATATTTTAAATGCCCTTTGAGAACGTTTGGGCTTGTATGTCGAATATATAAAGAAATATTAATAAAATAAATAAAACACCAATGTGTTTGGAAGGTGTATTAGAGGAAGACCAAAGAAAGTATGGTTTGATCAAGTGAACGATATTTTGAAAGAAGGAAATATTCAGAGAGATCGTAGGAGTTATATACGAGTATATGTGTATGACAAGGTGTATTTATGTAAAATTGGCCTCTGTCGAGGCCGGAAAGCCTGACAATTTGTCCTATCTACATATGTGTATTTAGTTACTACCATGCAGTGAGCTCAAACGGATAGAGGAGCCAGGAGAATAGAGGTTTATCTAAACAAAGCCTTCAAAGGACTATTATAACAGGAATGGTGGGGATGATGGCTACGAAGTTCCAGTAAAACTTGAGAGTATTTCTTCCAGTAAAACTATACTTGAATCTAATGAAGGATTGATTAGCAAACAAAGCTTTCATGAAACCCTTTACAACGATATGAATGTTTTATTTGTACATTACAATGGAAGATAAAGGGTTGATTTTCATACCAAACTAAAAAATGTGACCTCCGTAGCTATGTTGATAAGACTGAACTTCCACTCAAGGATTTCGTGTTCGATTTCTGGTGGTATCCAAAATAAAGAGTCCCAGTCTGGTAGGAGAGTTCATCTGGTAACAAAATTCGTATGCGAGTGATGTTTCCTCTCCACGTGTGGTAGTGTTGCTATTAGATGTAATAAGTTCCATGTTCACTTCAGTGGCTCTAAGCCCGAATGCTCGATAACTTTGGTCAAAGACAATGTTGTCTCCCGGCCATGTTATTTTATATATCCGAATCACTCATTCAGATATATTGAAAGGTAGCATACGAAAAAATAGGAAGAATCAAACCTGCAAACTAAATTTTCGAGAACAAAATCAATTTCACTAAGATTTTAACGAAATAAGTGGTGTCTCAAAAAATGTATACATACTTTGAATAATTACGAATTCATTATCTTTCAATGGCTGCTTTCCATTCATTGGCTTTTGTTGATTTTGCCCCATCAACTTTATTATTGAAAAGTTCCCATAAATAAATCCCTTGCCCTGAGGTCGGAGAAGCGCGAGGCTATTCAATTTTACCTCCAACTCTTCGGGAAGTTTTTTTGTAAAGAAAAACCTTCATGTCACGCTGGTAATGAGGAGGTGCACCATCTTACCGGAAATAAAAGTCCTCCTTATCCCTAAACTCCTTGTGAATGTGTAAGATGACTAATTTCTGTAGCAAATTCAAATACATATTACGGTGCAAAGAGTGCATATATTTTTTTGGGACAGCCAATACTTATTTATATATCCGAAATAGCATTTCTTGCTTTTTTTGTAACAAATTTATTTTTGGTCTCAATAAAACTCATTGTTTTATAATTTATAGTTATTGAATTAGTTCAACAATATTGATTTTTTATGCTTATTTATAATTTCAATATTAAAAATGATTTTACATTTCATTATTCTCGTATTATATTGGTAGATCTGCGTATGAATTTCAGTATGAATCAATTACATAAGACTTTAATAATGGATTCAAACAAGAGAACCTCTGTGTGCTGGGGATTTGGACAAAGATTTAACAGAATACATTATTTCACTCCGTCTCCTGGCAGAGCACTTAGGATAATTATTATGGCCATTTGAATATTCACCCGGACAAGGCAGTTAAGCAATTGGCCACTCGTTTTCGTCACCACTTGAAAAAGGGTTGTACGCTTTGTTTAACTAATGGACTTCCTATGCATGCATATGTGTTTTAATTGATCAATATATTAAATGACACATAACCATGTGTTAAACAAACTTTTTTAGAGATTCAAATTTTGAAATTAAAGAAGTAATATATGGAATGTTGTATAATAATTTACTTACATGTGAATGCATACAAGATGATAGAAATTGTTTTTTTTTCACATACTTGTATTAAACTAAACAATTTTATCAACAGAATTACTTATGAAACTAAATTTAGTAATTTATTTAGACACTTTTACTTAGTTCAGCCAATTGCCATTTAGCAATATTTTCCAACGAACTAGACGTGCGCAGATTCATACTAATTCTATGTATTTATTTTACACATGCCAAGAAATATACATAATTTGCGAAAAAAAAATAATAGGTAATTTAATTTGGATACACAATGGATCTGGGTTTGTTGCATTTCATTAGTCGTGTCCCTAGTAAACTAGGCTATAGCCTGTATCTCACTGAGGACTTATATAATGAAAATTTGCTTGGTGAAAGGTTCAAATGCTATTTTAAAAAGAAAAAATCAACATAGATAGCATAAATATATCATTTTTAGAGAGCATTAAAAAAACGGATGCACGAATTCAGTTTTTTTTCCTTGAATCCTCGAATTCAGTTCTAATTTCAAAACATGTATAGAGAAAATAATATGCCATATATTAAACGATTGACTAATTTATAGACAATTTTCAAAGACATTCATCAAGTCTAAAATTCCATTGATTTCAAATACCGTTGACCAAAAGACAGAAATAATGAATGCGTAATACGATACATTCTGCAGGAATTAATTAAAACACGAAAGCTTTGAAAAGCTCGCAAGATATTATTTTGGAGGCAAAAAGAGATTTACGAACTCATTATAAAGTATCGCGGGGGATTTCACTATGTGGTTAGGAGGATCAGTAATTAAAACCCTTGTGGAATGAAGTCCTTTGAAATATCTATCCTTTTGCAAATCATATTTTCACGTTGACCAAAAAAAAACAATTTTTTTCAACGGTATTATTTTTTTTCAATTTTAATTTTATAATTTTATTTTTATAACTTGATATTTGCCTTTTTTACAATTTCCATTCTAGTGTATTTTATATAAACAACATTCGATGTCAAAGGTGCTGTTTCTAATGCACCATTTTTAAGGATTCGATTCCCAAAGGATGGCAATTTATAACTAGATTCACTTTTATTAATTTTAATAAAATTGCATTTGGAAAATTCATTGCTTTGAAGTCATCGTTTTAAATCTACCTGTTTTTATTTTGTAATCGATTGATACCACTATCCATGACCGTGCCTAAGGCATTGGTATATCGAAAGACATATTTAAGTAAGAGTTACATAGCAAAAAAATATATTGCACTGTATTGTATAACACTTTCGTTGCATACTGTACAACCTTGTGGGCTTATTGCCGAGTGGTCATTTCTCCCAGCATACCATAAAGATGTCAAAGAGGTCTTAAGTGAAAACCAGACTGGAAACCTTTTCTTTAAATCTCCGTTCCAGCGGGATTTGAACCCGCAATCTCCGGGATGGGAGAGAGGCGTCTTACCAACTAGGCCACGGATGTCGTCTATATCTCATGGAATGTAGTAATATTGTGTTGCATACGAGTACAACCTTGTGGGTTTATTATTATACGGCGATCTCTTTCAAGCAATCCGATTTTTTTTAAAGATGTCTGAAGCTAAAACCAGAATGAAAACTTTACTAAACGGGTTCCAGCGCAAATCAAACTTGCGACTTCCGAATTTGAAGACTTACTATTTATATCAAGGAGGTTATTAAATATTACCATGTTGACCATTTTTTCGTTGAAGTTAACGTTTTCGTCTTGCTTTTAACTGCTTTTCATTAAGTTGTCGAACGATATTGAACTTCGAAAAATTGTATTTTAATAATCTACAACACAACTTGTTGTATTATACATATTGTCCTCATGCATTGATGCGGAGGATTAACATACTTGAATTCGAGGGACATCTGATGAAAATGATGAACGAAGCGTAATGAGGAATATCAAACAGTTTAAAATCGATTGTCCTTACGTCGGTTTGAACTGTTGAAATATGTTGCCATTTGAACTCTAGACCTTAGGACACTTTATAAGTATATTTAATGCACTGCAAGTCATTTTCCTTTTTTCCATGATATCGGACCTTAAGTCCGTCGTCACTTATATTTTTTTCACACTCAGGTGTGCCTCCCACCTGAGAATGAGTTCCTTTAGGTAGTACTTTCTTTGTCATTACGTGCTTTCTTTGTAATTTTGTAATTAGACCATTCATTTTGATTTTGCAAAGTTATTACTTCTCGAAAAAGATCATGTTTATAAAGTTTTGCTTTATTTTTTGTAAAAATATAGAAAAATGAAAGAAAACAAGTTAAATTACTCTGTATTATTAAAGCATGGGCATTGTGAAGGTTTAAGGACATTGTAATTTGTTTTATCAAACACTGTTTATTCCATTTTATGTAACGGTATAACCCTACCGATTTCAAGGTTTTCACCTCAACATCAGGGAGCACAAACAAAAGTCTTGTTTGTGCTTCCCTGATGATAAGGGGAAACCCTTGAAACCGCTAGGGTTATACCGTTTCTCAAAGTGAAATAAATAGTGTTTGATAAAACAAATTACTCTATTGGAAACTATAATAGATCTTAAATTTATAGTTTGGGTCAGGATATTTGAAGATTGATAAGGTTACTCATTGAATGATGTTTTCCAATTCAATCAAATTGAAAACTCCTACATTTTAATTCCCGAAAGGAATTCTTAAATCGATATGTTAAACAGTATAACACATAGTAGTGGCTTCCCAGAAGTCATATTAACTTGTGACTCCGCTAGGTCTCCCCAGTTTCGGGGGATGTTTTCTGGACCGTTTCGGAGATAAATCTGTCAGAGGGGGCGAGGGGCGCCACAGTGGCGCGCCAGGGGGGCTGCGGCCCCGCAAATATTTTTATTGTGCAAACTTATTGTCTGCTGGCAAACGTCTTTATATCCAAAGGAAGCCTGTCGACTCATCGGTTATCCCCTATACACAGCTTTACCAGGCAAGCTGTATGTTTTTTGTTATGACCGAACCGCCAACATTGATAGTGAAGAAAATAACATTTTTATTTGTTGACTTACAATATCATAATACAAAGTATATATTTAAAAACACATTTTGTAGTTTTTCAAAGTTATTAAGACAGAAAAAAAAAACTTTAAAAAAACTCGTCGTGTGTAATCAAACATATTTATAAAAATCGAATGATTTTGTTTATGGCGACACTTTCAAAAACCTCATCGTGTCTTATTATTTTTTTTACAATAGTTAAATGGTTTTGTATATGATGCCACTTCATGAAAACTCCTCGCTTCTCATCAACATTATTTCCAATTATTGAATGTCTTTGTAATATGGTGACTCCTTTAAATGAGTCGTCACATCTAATAAAAAATATTTTCAAAAATGGAATGCGTTTGTATAACATGATGCCGCTTTCAAAAAAAGTCATCGCATTGAATAAAAAAATCTTTCAAAAATGGAAAGGGTTTTTATTAAGTGTCACTTTAAAAAAAATCCTCGCATCTCATCAAAATTATTTCCAAAGTCGAATGTGTTTGTATATGGAGCCACTTTAAAAAAAACTCGTCGCACTAAATCGAAATTATTTTCAATAATGGAATGACTTTTTACATGGTTTTTTGTATCCCTTAGCGGCGTGGTAAACATTTTTGAGACAAATATTTCATATTTCTAGTTTCTTTGGCATTTAATCGTTAGAAATCGAGATATTATATTCTTTATGTATATTGGACACCACAAGGTAATAGAGAAACATGGCGTTCCGTTTTCAGTTACTGTCTGACGGGTTGATTTACTTTTGAGTTTATTGTTAAACTGTGTTCAGTTGCTCTTTTACCTAAATTCTTGGCCGTAAGTGAAATATGTTATTAAATAGCGTTATATATGTACAAAAATATTGTTTAGTCATCTTAAGCATTTTTGCTTTGATAAGTCAAATAAATTTAGAATTTGTTGTGTGTAAGATGTTTCATTAGAAAATTTCTTAATGTGCTTTTTAAAATTTCGAGGCATTTTTCAAATTTATTTTTAACAAAGTCTTCATACAGGTTTTTAAAAATAATATACATGACACTTCGCCTTAAATATAAAATTAATAATGGTATGCTAACAAGCATTTCGTAACAAAATAAACCCTTCAATAATCAGGCTTTCTCATATACTTTATACATGGTATGCTTTCTAAAATAAAATAAAAACATCCTTTTCTTTTTTAGTTTAACGTGATGAAACGCTAGTTTATATGTTGTGCTTATATAATTTTTGTAGAATAATTAACTTTACTACTCCTTATTTACACCCCTCATGGCTCAACTCTTTCAAACGATAACAACATCGACATGAATTTATCTGGTGCGTTTTAATAGTTCCTATTTCCCTTCAACGATGATCAAATTATATATTTTAACAATTTTAAGAACTTCAACTTAACAAATGAAATAATAATCAACATATACGTAAATATTATACATGAAAGTATTGCGATCTTCATAGATAATCCATTGATAAAATTGTTTTCCAACGGAGGGTTCCGTGTTTGATTTTTTTTTTCGAAAAACAAAACTGTTCTTGTTTGGATTAGAGCACGTTAAAAATTGTCATTGTCACGTTTCTTATACAATTTTTACTTTACTATTTTCTTACAGTCTACGATCGATTTCAGCCATAATGTTATTTGTCTTAATATCGTGTTCCGTGCCTGCTGCAGTTATTCTAAATCCGAAATCATGGTAAACATATCGAAAGATAATGTCTCCCAGTGTAGAAGCCCTTTATGATCTAGTTGTTAAGACGCCAGTTATTTGAACAAAGGTTTACGGGTTTGACTCCCGCTGGCACCCAAGCTTTTTTAGAAAGTTTTGTTTTTACTTAACTCGTCCAATGCTGAGGACACGCCTGGCGTGTCCATGTGAACATCTGCTTCATGCTCAGAACACGCGCGGCGTGTTCATGCCTAAATATTGTTAGTGTATTACATCAGCATACAATATTCGTTCATTACTTCGAAAGAGTCCATCGCATTCGGACGTTTTCATAAATGTAGAATTTATTGTACTTCCATGAATATTTCACGGGTTGAAACTAGTTTTTATTAATCAAATATATTGAGTACCGATCTGGTTTTTATGCATTTTGTATCAGCAGTGAAAGAGTTAAGGCCACTTTAATATATTTCTTGTAGAACGGAAAAACCGTAAGGCTATAATAGCCAGGTTGCACTGTCAATAACGAAAGTTTATGTGCGTATACACATATTACGTTTTCTTGTCTGAGGATAGAGCGCCATACTTTCTTATAGTAACGTATGGTACATATTTCTTGTCCTCCACATCCATACACCTTCTCGTAGAACTCTAATGGTTCCCCTTATGTTTTTACATTTCCTTCTTTCTAAATATCATTCCAACAATACCTTCTTTGAACTTCCTCTATTATTTGTTTTATTAGTCCCTTAATTTATTTGTTCTACATGACCAAATCATTTCGAACTACTCTTCATCCTACTTAATATAATACATCAGCTTTAAGTTCAAATTCATCCCAAATTACGCCATTCCGTATTCTGTCATATATATAGTATTCTTCTCAATGCACGCATTTCTACTAAAACTTAAACTACAATATATCAAAGTGGGGACTTATGATCTTAGCAATTTCTGATACAATTGGTTCAAGTATATGAGTTTTTAGGTCCCATTTATTTTGGTTTCTTTGTTAACGAACGTATAATGGAGTACAACTAAGTTTTCCATCTATAAATTTCTCCGCAATCTTTTGCGGGATATGTCAAAGAGAACAATGGGAATTAGTAAATATTCTCATATGTAAAAACATTTAATGTTTGTAAGTCGTAATTTTAATGTTGTTTTTTTTTCCGAAACAACTCTGAATGTATCCCCTCAGAATTAATTTTCAATTAACAATATTAATTATCTTTACATTTCTGACACCACCAAGCCACGCAGAAGTTAATTGAATACTGGCACAATAAGCCAGCTCGATCAGAGAGCGCCTCTCGAGTGCACCCCCAGCCCCCGCCGCCTAGAACTACTTGAGGAGACGCCGAACGTCACGACGCCCGAAATGGAGTTTTACTTTGCAGGGTGCTTTGTATTCATAGATTCCCTCTACGAGCTCTGAATGTGAGAGGAGACGTTGGACTGAACGATCTTTGTTTATGGGGAACGATAAAATTTTGCCATAAAATCTAATGATGGCGTTTAATCAGTTTTTTGCTTCTTTCTATTGACGCAATAAAATTAAATAAGCAAAAAATAATTGGATTCGACGATATATCCTTTGAAGAATGGAAAAAGAATTTTACCACTTTATTAAATTAGTCATTTATTTTAAACAAGGTACGAAGAGCACGAATGAAAAAGTTTTTCAAGTTGAACTCACGTGGTTCTCAATTTTATTTAAACAATAAACACTTGTTGACAATAATGATACGATTATCTTATTGCTAAAAATAAAAATAAGGAATTAAGATAACAATATTAATTGGTCCAAAATTCAAATAACTGTACTATATTTTCGTTGTATACAGAAGAATCTGATGGATTTATTATATTTGTGGCTAAAATGTTTGCTTATATACATATTTGTGGATAAAATGTTTGCTTTACTTGTTAAAAAAAATAAATAGTATAATTTAAAATATTCGTTAGTAAATAGTATTTTAAACGTTAATGTTTTTTTTTAATAACAAATATTAGCGTTATGATTATTTCTATTCGAAATAAAATATTATTAATAATAATACATATATTTGTACAATAAAAAAAATTTTTTTTTAGGAGGTGACAGATTGAATAAAAATATGTAAGAACGAAAGTACTCATATTTCTAAAATAATTAGAAAATAAATGATAGATTAAATCGTTTAAACATTTAATTAAAATCAAAAGGCTTTTCCACAAATCAATATTCAAATTAATATCATTCACCTTGATTTTCCAAAGGTTTATTAGAAACGGTAAAATAAGGATTTTTTCTTGAAAGTAATATTAATTAATTTTTTAGAGGATTATCTCTAAACTCATCTGTTATATTTAAAGTAACCTCAGGGTATATCAAACATAAAACCGTTATTAAACCAGTCTTTATTGACACAACTTGGATATAGATCGATGTGTACTCAATGTCTAATACATCTCCAGAGAAATATCAATATTAGTGATGGAAAAAACGTGTGCGGTGATAAAAAATCTTATCTGAATCATCCCTTAGACATCGGAGATATACAAATGTAACTTCCTCTTTTCCCAATGTGCAGCACATCTAGGGGTTGCATCGGATTGTGCGATGAGCGGGACTAATGTAAAACGGAGTCGGCAGTGCAAATATTTGGCGAGCCTCTTGGCGTAGCAATATTGCCGGGGAGCTCCCGCAGACCGACAGCACCGGAATTTTGATCATTTCTTTGTTTGGCAACGTCACCGTTTTTTAATCAAACGAGTCGACTCATAGTCGACTCATACATCAGACTTATTTGAACTATCGAAACGTTTTTACGAATATATGATAGAAAATCCTTAGTGATAATAATAAAAGGATATTTGAATAGCGCTATTTAAAATCTGTTCTGTGATTTATCATAAAAAAAATTCTCCAATTTAATACATTTAATATTTCACGGAAGAGAAAGCATTCATAATAATCGTTACAGATATCCATCCTGTTTTATTTGCCATTAAAAATCTCATCAATTTTACATATTCGCAATAGATAATAATAATATTCGTTGTCATTGCTGGGTCTCGTAGTCAAGGATCACTTCGCCATTCCAACGTCAATTTAGTTACAAAGCAAAGGTGTACCGTGGAGTATTTTTTTAAGTAGGTGAACCGTCACACACCAGGAAAATCCCGGCCATATCGTTGTACTGAATCCGGTGACTTGTCAAAGTGAGATGAACGGAGCACACCGGCAAACTTTTTCCTTTTCATCTCTTTTTGAAAGAATAGATATGACAAAAGTCGAAGCATCCTTACACTCCTGAATACGCGTCATTCATCATTCAAATCTGCCTCCTCGGTATCTCCTCGAATAATAATAGAAGACATAATTAAAGGAAAAATTATATAGTGCCGTTTACAAACCAGACTCTCCTCACCAGGCATTTCCTCCCTGGATTAGTACACCCTTATTAAAATATTTAAAAAATACATATAAGATTGGGTGTACTGACAGGAAGATGGTGGTGGCTGTAGCCTTTAGGTTGTGTTCTTCTCCGCATCCAGGTATGTTTAGAAAAAACACATGTGCTAAGAGGCGTAAGGTTTGGCGCAGCCTTCCTTTGCTAACATTGAACTTATATACACATATTTATTTAGTGCTATTTTAAATCTTTCAATAAAAATGGGCTAAAATTCCGCGATGGAGTACCAGTGATGAGAGTCTTATTTCTGAACGGCATTATATAAATTATTATTTTATCATTATTATAATAAAGAAAATCGCAGAAATCTTACCAAGCGATGACAACTGCAACAAAACCTTTGTTGATCTTCCAATATGTGATAGTTGCACATTAAGCTGAATTTATTATTTATTTAAGCGTGATAGAAACATATTGTGATAAATAATAAATAAAGGACTTGTGTTGCACTGTCACGTAATAATCACATTAAAATATTTTGTTTGTAATTTATAAAACAGACCACAAACTTCACTTAGTAAATTCGGGTGAAAAAATTGTTTGAAAGTATGTAACGGAATGCCAGATATGAAAATTAAAAAAAACCTGTTTTTAACCAAACAATGGCACCAGTTTAACAAGAACTGAAATCTTTTTTGAATTTTCTATGACGCTTTTACTTAATGTCAAGATAAAAGTTTTTGTCTTGAAATATTTTAAAAAAAATTCTTCTCTAAATTAGCCTTTTCTCAGCATATTATTACAGTTAATTATTTTTAGTTCTACTTTAACGTATTGTTGACTTTATATGCTATCCAATTTTTAGTTTTGGCAAGAAGTTTGGCTTTTTTTTTGCCAAGAAGTTATAAAATTTAAAACTAATGTTACCATTAAAATGCAGCTTAATTTTGATAAAAATCAAACAGTTTTAAATACTGAAATTTACTAGACATTTTTAATCTTACAAAGACAGTGAGTGTAGCACCCATCTAGAGTCTGTTCTTTAAACGACGGTATAACATTTTCATTTCCTTCTTTATAGTAGTTATTGTGAAATAATTATATATTTCGATGAAAAATCCAAAGCGATGTGTTCTGAGAAAATCCTGAATAAATTTATAAAAATCTCTGCATCTGGTCAGTTGTCCACAAATAACAATATTCCATTTTTTTAATATAAATTTTACAACGAGATTCTAGCACTAAAACACATTAAATATTTTATAGACAAAAGCGAAAGCCATTTTCAAATTAATATTGTGAATCGAGAGGATTTATTTATCTTACTTTGTGACCTAGTTGGTTAGATGTCTATCTTCAGACCTGAGAGTTGCGGGTTCGATTCCCAGAATTAAAAAGGATTGTAGTTCGGTTTTCACATAAGGTCTTTTTATATCCACGGTTGTTTGTATGAGATTGCCAAAAGGCTATAAATCTACCCGGTTGTGCTGTTTACAATGGAAGTGTAATATAAATATAGGTACTGTGCAATACAAACCATTTTACTTTATCCCATTCGTGCAGTGGACATATTTCCATAGTTATTAAGTATTTTTGACTTTGGAAGTCTTCAACATAATAAAATACTTGCTTAGCATTACGTCGTTTTTTGTCAGTGCTTTTTGTCAGCTTACACTTCCAGACTGACTTTATTTACAGGACTTTTTCCTGGAGTTAATTGTTGTATTAAGGAAATAGTGACATATGTCACAAGATATGGTGTCACATGTTTATTGGTTTTTTAGAACAAAAAAATGAAGGAAAGAATTAAAACTAAAATTACAGTTGAAAATAATTGTTGGTTGAAATAAAATCAAACGACTTCTAAGTTCAGATATAATAAAAATTGATACACTTTTTAATCCCTTGAAAAAGTTTAATTCAACAGTTACGTTCAAGTCATATGCTATGCATCTTCAGGGATATTCCAAATTCACTTAACATACTTAGTTCGGAACACCCCTGAAGATAAGTTGCATATGACTTGAAACTAGTTGGGCTAAATATATATTTTCAAGGGGATTAAACAGAGGCTCAATTTCAATTTTATTTGAATAAAAATGAATTTCCACACTGCTATCGCTGACACTCTAGACATTTTATGATTTCTTAGTTGTTTATACAAAAAGAGGTCAAATGTGACTAAAAATAAAAAATCACTTTATATTGTATATTTGATTGAGGATTGAGGAAATTCTTTTGAGATAAACTTAGACCATTGAATTGTTTATCCTTCTCAAATGTGTTTTTTCTATCATTGTCTTAAAATGCATTTGAATTTATATTTATCTATTATAATACTATCAATAAAATTATTATATAAAGGTCGGTAAAAACGGTGAATAAAACTTGAGAAAAAAATGTGGCGCCGCAAAAAAAAGGTGAAAGGGTTCTGGTTATCAAATTAATTTAAAACAATTTAGCATACAAACTTTATCCGATACTTTTATTTGCAGCATACTCGTGTATTTTAGTAAGTCAAATAAATACTTTTGAAATGAAATACTTAATTTTACTAATATTCATTTTATTACAAATCGCATAAATAATTTACGATCCACAGAGAGCGACAATTCAATTTCCCGTTCTTAGCTTTTTAGAAGAAAGTTCATTTCAACTTAATCTTATCATCAAACCTTGCGATTGTTTCGGCAGAATCCGAGCGCGGCGCTAGTGTCCGTATCCGCCCCTACAGGTCGCCCCCGCGCCCAGAGATGGCGCTCCGATAGCGGAAATGGGAAATGGAAGGATCGCAGCTCTGAAAGCTGAAAGGGTTCTTGCTTAATGGACAGGAATGACTCTGATAAGCGGGCCGTATGATAAATCGAGTGATAATTGTCGCACAGTGTTCTCGCTTCCTGTCTGTCCCTGGGTGTTAGTCATTTTGAGTTTTTTGCCAGCAAATTATTTGAAGGGTATGGATTTTTTTAATAAAAAGTAAAAAAAAAAGTATATTTCATTGTTTTGTATTTTATCGCACTTTCGTTGTGTACAGTAAAATCCGGCGATTTCACAGTCAATCATAAACATATTAAAGAGGCTTTAAGTGAAATAAAACTAATACCTATTTAAAAAAATGAATACCAATGAAAATCGAACCTGCAACCATCGGCGGCTGGTCTCAAGGTGCGTTGGTGCGCTGAACCGGAGAAATAATTCGCAATAATTAAATTATATTGTATATTCGCAAACATGACTTCCAAAAATGTTAAATATTTGTGTACATTGAAAATGTACGAGTATAAGAATACAGACCAATAGTACGAGTATTTTTATTTAAGTGAAAATTCAAAAAAATTTAAAGTAAAATTACAAAAATATTCCTTTCAAATTGACCGGCCAAGTTTGCCAATACTACCGGAGCGATCTCCAATACGCACCGGACGGAAACGCAAATTCATATAGGGCAGATATACAGTAAACCGTGAGACAGCGATATTTCATATTCGATCAGCGTCTCGAGGTGCGTTGGTGCTCAGCGCACCAACGCACCTCGAGACTAGCCGCCGCTGCCTGCAACCTATGTGTTTTCAAATTGTGATAATCTCTAATAACCAATCATAAAGATAATTGAAGTGAAAACCAAACTGTTATCCTTTTAAAAAATAAATGGGTACCAAAAGAAATCGAGCCCGCAACCTTCACGTCAGAATACAGGCGCCTTATCAAAGTTACGGAGGCCGTCACACTTTGCTAAGTAAAAATTACTTAAAACAAATATTTGATTCATGCATTCATTTATTGTGTCCACGTTTCACCTTTTCTGATACATTGACATTCTGTTACCTTTATCAGCATAAATCCTATTTATCAGCATTATCAGCATTAATTATATCTTTATCAGCATTAATTCTGCGAAATCCTAGCCTTAATTTCACATGTCAAGGTGGGCACCAGCACATTATTATGTATTGTTATTTGTTACTTCTGATACAACGCAGTTGAATATAACATTAAGTGCTCCATTTAACTTTTCCCCCTGTCGATGCCCTGTATTTTAATGTCCCTTTTAACTCCCTATCACACGTACATATACTGACCAGTTTGTCTGATTTAACCCATACAGCACCATTTAACCCATCGCAAACACTTTTATGAAAAAAATATTTATAGCCATAAACTCTGATAGCTTACTTTAAGTAAAATATTTCTTCAAAATTGAAGAAAAAAGTCTAATTATTATTTTACTAAAGTAGTCTTACAAATACTGTGAATAATAAAACTTGACTATAATTTTCATAAAAATGTTGTAAATTTCGAATCGATTTTCGCCAGCTTGGTGTGATATACATATAATATATGAAGATGTATTTACCAGTGCTATATTTCAGCACAATATCTAATTAATGCGATCAAAGCATGAAGTTAGAAACACCCTGGAAAGTACGAGTAATTACTTTACACTCTTAAGTTTTGCAAACCAGTTTCCTTTCGTAATAAATTTTAATCCAATTT
Organism: Odontocerum albicorne; assembly: GCA_949825065.1. Lineage (NCBI taxonomy): Eukaryota > Metazoa > Arthropoda > Insecta > Trichoptera > Odontoceridae > Odontocerum > Odontocerum albicorne. The sequence continues at coordinate 7,162,755 of OX463844.1, forward strand.
CTAAGCACTTTATCTCATGAATGCGTCTCCTTGTCTCTCGACCTGTCGAGTCTAAATACTAATAAATATGAAAAATATTAAATAATTATACGACACGTCCAATTTTCAGAACTTTTTCGTACCTTCGTTTATTGATTTTAATATATTTCAGAAATTGATCGAGCATCTTTGATTCAAGAAACGCGTAAAATATTTTCTTCCGTTATTAAAATTTTAAAAATATATTCTTACCGATGGTAAAAATTACAAAGATGAACATACAATGAGCCAATTTTTTTGTGTATGGGTAGTTAGTTGTACAGAAATCATTTTATAGAAATTGTATCGAGTCGGGCTTTCTGGGATCTTATGTATTGAAATTCCTTATAAATTGTTGAGAAACCATCATGTCTTAGAAAAAAAATTATTGAAAACAAACCTAATAATTTTTAGAACTTTACTGCCTATGTGGTAAGATGTTTGACTTTCACGCTAGAGTTTCTGATTCGATTTCCGATAGTAAATGCCTTCTAGAGTACCCGAAGCTTAGACTGAAAACTTGACGAATGAGACCGATAAAATGTTGTCTTCCATCCACACTCTTTAATATGTCTCAATCATCAATTCTGATGGATTGAAGAATGCTTTTCAAATAAATAAATTTCAACGAAACATACCTTTATTAAATAATTTAAAACTAGTCGAATACACATGGAATGAATTTGAATTGGTATCGGTATTGGATATAGTAAGCCTATAATAGAAAGATTTTAATACAATTTGAAATCCATCTAAAAGGATCGTATCCTCTGTATCCCTCTGATTGATCTAAATCACAATGGAACTCTAAGCCTCCACTTGTCAGATAGTTATTACTTGGAGCGGAAATTCCATCAAATCTTCATGTGAGAGACCGGAAGCAATACAATCAGGCCCTATAGTCGAGGAACTCACTCCTTCCCTCTCTTGCTTCCTTTCATAATATTACATGTAGTGTCCTTATCCAATTACATAGTGGAAAGGATATTGAAGATTTTTAATGTTATTTCCTTGACTTTTTTGAATAGATTGTTAAGGTTTCTTAATTTTTGGAAATATCAAATTATCGCTTCATTATTGTAGAGAGAAATTATATAAAATCAAAATAATGAAGGTTTTTTCAGTTCATAAATATATATAAACGTTAATTATTATTTATTTGGATTGAATTGAAAAAAATATAACAAAACATGGCATGGGGCTAATAAGAGAGAAGTGCTTCCTTAATATTTGTATTAAAAACTAAAAACTTTGTAAATTTTTAAGCTGTATTTAATAATTCCATATATTAGATATTTCATGAAACACAAAACTTTTATAATTATAAAACTGATCGATTCCGTTTTTAATTCAATTCTAGATAAATCTTCCATGGTCTAAAAAGTTTATCTTTCCTTCATAAGTTCCGGATCCAATTTCTAATAGCGATCAAATCAATTAGCTTTTAAAGTTTTTGTTATATTTTTAAAAAAATAACCAAAATATAACATATTTTCGGTTTTTTATTGGAAGCATATACTTGGAACACTTAAATTTACAATTTGACGAATTTATTGCCAAAAGGGTAATCTTTTCAACCAACTAGAAAACGTTTAATATTTTTATTCAAAATAATACGGTAAAATATACTTTTACAAGTTTTCAAGAATACATGAAACATTTGACGATTTTAATTTAACAAGTATAAAAATATAACATTTTATCGTAATTTTTGGGTACGTCTCTTCACATTAGTTTAAACTACAGCATACAAGGAACCATCTACGAGTAGCCTCTCACTAGGAACACTTAATAATAAAAGACAGTTTAAACTGCAGCATACAAGGAACCATCTACGAGTAGCCTCTCACTAGGAACACTTAATAATAAAAGACAGTTTAAACTGCAGCATACAAGGAACCATCTACGAGTAGCCTCTCACTAGGAACACTTAATAATAAAAGACAGTTTAAACTGCAGCATACAAGGAACCATCTACGAGTAGCCTCTCACTAGGAACACTTAATAATAAAAGACAGTTTAAACTGCAGCATACAAGAAATCATCTACGAGTAGCCTCTCACTAGGAACACTTAATAATAAAAGACAGTTTAAACTGCAGCATACAAGGAACCATCTACGAGTAGCCCCTCACTAGGAACACTTAATAATAAAATACAGTTTAAACTACAGCATACAAGGAACCATCTACGAGTAGCCTGTCACTAGAAACACTTAATAATAAAATACAGTTTAAACTACAGCGTACAAGGAACCATCTACGAGTAGCCTCTGACTAGGAACACTTAATAATAAAAGATAGTTTAAACTACAGCATACAAGGAACCATCTACGAGTAGTCTCTCACTAGGAACACTTAATAATAAAAGACAGTTTAAACTACAGCATACAAGGAACCATCTACGAGTAGCCTCTCACTAGGAACACTTAATAATAAAAGACAGTTTAAACTACAGCATACAAGGAACCATCTACGATTAGCCTCTCACTAGGAACACTTAATTATAAAAGACAGTTTAAACTACAGCATACAAGGAACCATCTACGAGTAGCCTCTCACTAGGAACACTTAATAATAAAAGACAGTTTAAACTACAGCATACAAGGAACCATCTACGAGTAGCCTCTCACTAGGAAAACTTAATAATAAAAGACAGTTTAAACTACAGCATACAAGGAACCATCTACGAGTAGCCTCTCACTAGGAACACTTAATAATAAAATACAGTTTAAACTACAGCATACAAGGAACCATCTACGAGTAGCCTCTCACTAGGAACATTTTATAATAAAAGACAGTTTAAACTACAGCATACAAGGAACCATCTACGAGTAGTCTCTCACTAGGAACACTTAATAATAAAAGACAGTTTAAACTACAGCATACAAGGAACCATCTACGAGTAGCCTCTGACTAAGAACACTTAATAATAAAAGATAGTTTAAACTACAGCATACAAGGAACCATCTACGAGTAGCCTCTCACTAGGAACACTTAATAATAAAAGACAGTTTAAACTACAGCATACAAGGAACCATCTACGAGTAGCCTCTCACTAGGAACACTTAATAATAAAAGACAGTTTAAACTACAGCATACAAGGAACCATCTACGAGTAGCCTCTCACTAGGAACACTTAATAATAAAAGACAGTTTAAACTGCAGCATACAAGGAACCATCTACGAGTAGCCTCTCACTAGGAACACTTAATAATAAAAGACAGTGTAAACTGCAGCATACAAGAAATCATCTACGAGTAGCCTCTCACTAGGAACACTTAATAATAAAAGACAGTTTAAACTGCAGCATACAAGGAACCATCTACGAGTAGCCCCTCACTAGGAACACTTAATAATAAAATACAGTTTAAACTACAGCATACAAGGAACCATCTACGAGTAGCCTGTCACTAGAAACACTTAATAATAAAATACAGTTTAAACTACAGCGTACAAGGAACCATCTACGAGTAGCCTCTGACTAGGAACACTTAATAATAAAAGATAGTTTAAACTACAGCATACAAGGAACCATCTACGAGTAGTCTCTCACTAGGAACACTTAATAATAAAAGACAGTTTAAACTACAGCATACAAGGAACCATCTACGAGTAGCCTCTCACTAGGAACACTTAATAATAAAAGACAGTTTAAACTACAGCATACAAGGAACCATCTACGATTAGCCTCTCACTAGGAACACTTAATTATAAAAGACAGTTTAAACTACAGCATACAAGGAACCATCTACGAGTAGCCTCTCACTAGGAACACTTAATAATAAAAGACAGTTTAAACTACAGCATACAAGGAACCATCTACGAGTAGCCTCTCACTAGGAAAACTTAATAATAAAAGACAGTTTAAACTACAGCATACAAGGAACCATCTACGAGTAGCCTCTCACTAGGAACACTTAATAATAAAATACAGTTTAAACTACAGCATACAAGGAACCATCTACGAGTAGCCTCTCACTAGGAACATTTTATAATAAAAGACAGTTTAAACTACAGCATACAAGGAACCATCTACGAGTAGTCTCTCACTAGGAACACTTAATAATAAAATACAGTTTAAACTACAGCATACAAGGAACCATCTACGAGTAGCCTCTGACTAAGAACACTTAATAATAAAAGATAGTTTAAACTACAGCATACAAGGAACCATCTACGAGTAGCCTCTCACTAGGAACACTTAATAATAAAAGACAGTTTAAACTACAGCATCCAAGGAACCATCTATGAGTAGCCTCTCACTAGGTACAGTTAATAATTAAATACAGTTTAAACTACAGCGTACAAGGAACCATCTACGAGTAGCCTCTGACTAAGAACACTTAATAATAAAAGATAGTTTAAACTACAGCATACAAGGAACCATCTACGAGTAGTCTCTCACTAGGAACAATTAATAATAAAAGACAATTTAAATATATAGTAGCTGGTTTGATATTTTTTACTATAAATTGATTGATACTTAAATTGAGTTAGTGTTTTAGCAATATTACATTTAACCTAAAAAAATGATTTGTAGGTTATTTTTTTTGCATATACTCTCGTTCGATTTTGCCAAAAAAAGTAGAAACTCACAATATCGACAAATGTTTAAAATATAATTATGAAATCATAGCTGTCAATTTATTCGCGTAAAATATCAGCGTTTCTGTTAACAAAACCGATCAATCATATGCGAAAATTTATGGTTCGCTTTGTGCACGCTCCCTGAGCATCTTCGGTTACTAATACCATAAATCTGCTTTCCCTACAGTTAATCTCCGTTTTGTCTATCTAGCAAAAATATAATCCTGTCCCCCTTCTGTGTTTCTAAAAACTGAGACAAGGGTGTCTTGATTTATAAATTTTCTCATATTTATTAAATTAAATATTTAATATTAAAACTATCGCTTATTTTTTATACTTAAAGTACATACAACATATTAACCTTTCCTTCCCTGTGTTGGGTATCTTCTACACGTTGCTTCTAATAACCATCAATATCTCTATAAATATAATAAATACAAGGTTAAGATTTTAGGTATTCCTCCATAATATATTTACGCATTGATTTAAAAAATAATATTAATAATAATCAGAATTTATCGACTACATCGAGGTGTTTTGTAAAGATCGAAAACAAATTCGCATTTAAACGCTGCGAGCGCCTCGTCTTGACGATAGGTGAAGAGTATGCGGGAAGCGCGACACTATATTCGCATCTCACTCTTGCATACTAGACTGAATTGCGAGGAACTGAATTGTCTCAACGTCGCAAGCATAAGCGTAAGCGCCGGGGTATGCGACTGACGTTCCGCGCCATTAGTAGCTTCTAGGCTTGCAAATAGGTTAGACGTACGCCCGTTCCATGAGCGTTGCCAGATGGTTTTTTAATGTTTTCAGCAAATAAATCTCAATTATTATAATTTTTAACTTCAATTATAATTAATTAAGGGGATTATCTATGAATGTTCTTATTTTTCCGATTTAAAATCGCTAATTTTTGATTGCGTACTCACTACCCAACACCGGAGCACGCGTATTATTTTTATCACCGTAAAAGAAGGAAACACCGTTAAACGAGGTTTGAAAGCAAAATATGGAAGTAATATTCTATTGCAAACATATTAAGAAATTCATGCTGTAATTATACGTTTTGTTTTTAGTTTTCATTATCCACAGTATATAATTTGCAATATACATAATAAAATGTGCAAAACGATGCGAAAACCCTTAATTTTGTGGGAATAGAGAATCACTTTGTTGTACAAGGAATGTGAAGAATTGCCTTAATTCCTTAACCACAAATTGCATATAATTGTTTGAAATACTAAAACATTTATACTTTGCATTCACATCCCTAAACATACTTTAAATCTTAAAGGTCATCACATACATAATTTTAATCCCATTTTAATCTCACCAACCCCTTCAAAATCACGTTCTTACAACCTCATCACACACTCAACATTCGCTATATTTACGCTTATCCTAATTAAATAACTGAATTCAAATGAACATTATGTTGCTTTTCAACAGGAAGAAAATATTTTAAAAATGTAAAAAATGACGATCTCCGAGAACCAGTTAGTAAGACACCTGTCTTCCGATTCAAGGGTTGCGGGTTCAAGTCCTAAGTATACCCTTTTTAAAGGGATTTTCGACTGGTGGAAGAAATGTTCACATGTCAATAAGCCCGCTATTTTGTATACTGTATTCGAAGAAAGGATTATATAATACGAAAGGATTATATAATAGTGTAAATAAGTCTAAAGTAATACTGACAGCTTAATTTATTTCACCCATGACTTATGGTGTGAAATTGACATTGCCTCCATCTATTGTTAATTGGTCATCTGGTACAGGTGCCAGTATTTCCACTTAAATATATAGCTTAAAACCGCAGTCCATTGTGTGAAGAATTTAAGGGGCAAATATAAAATAAGGATAAATAAATTAAGTTTGTCTATTTCTTTATGATTCATGTACAGTAAATTCTTCACGGTCTTTAAATTTAGCCTTCTACCCGTGGGTTTCAAATTCGATTCACAGTGGTAATCAAAAGACTTAAATTCCTTTATTTTTTCTTCAAATTCAGATCTTCTATCATAATATTAATAAGAAAAATATTTAACATTAAAAAAACCCATAAGATTGAATAAAAAGTGAATTTTATATACAATAATAAAAAAATAAATGATATAAAAAAAACACTTGCCATAATGTATTCCAGTATTTGAGATTGAATACTTGACCGTATTTATGTAAAAGAGAACCAAAATAAAATAGATTTATTAGATGCGGACCTTGCATGCAAAAAAAACACAAATCAATGAAAATAAATATTACGAGTATATTTAATGACAAAATTTTGTATTTAAAAATTCTATCCCGTTAAATCATTTGATAACCACGTTCGAAAAACGTCAAATTCCTCAAAACAGGTAGAATGTGGGTTGGGTCTGTTTTGCGCTTATACATATATTTGATCCGAGCATGAATACACGCATCACCACAGAATCCTTGTCAGGGGCGAGTGTTGTGTACCGGGGGGTGGGAGGTGAGATATCTAATAACCACCCCTTTTCATCCCTTCAAATTCCAACTAAAAATCCTTCTGGAACCAACTTTATGGCATTTCCCAGTGCCCTCTTTAACTGAATTCATTATCCTTCGAGGTGAAGATATTTAATAAAATTTCAGGTGATTTGATATATTTTTCAAAAGAGTAATTTTAGTTCAGTTTCATTTATTCATTATATTTTTCGTAGCTTTGCTTTATCAAAATTTGAAGATTTTAAAGGCTTTTAACCATTCGCCCGGAAGAATTTGAGGAGTTGTTACCATAGTATCTTCCAAGAAAACAACCGTGGCCTAGATATTAATAAGCTAGTCTCACAACCCGGAGGCTACGAATCAATAAACCAGACTGGAATCCTTTCTTGGTTAGAAGATATTGCTACATGGCAATACGCACACTAGACTGTACTGCATACAACGAAAGTGTTATATACTCGTAATATAAAAATAATAATGTTATTTTCAGTGGGCTGATGGGAAAAAAATATTATAAAAGGTGAATTAATATTAAATATATCTGTATGATATATACTCGAACTGGACAATATTAAATATATCTGTATGATATATACTCGAACTGGACAATATTAAATATATCTGTATGATATATACTCGAACTGGACAATATTAAATATATCTGTATGATATGTACTCGAACTGGACAATGTCAAAATCTGCCAAGATGATAGTTCACAACAATAATTTAATGCTGACGTTGGGAGTGAAATGTGGACTTCAAATTTTCGAAAAAAGTCAAACAAATTCTGTAGAAATACATACACTGTGAAAAATATACGAGATGACAACGTATGATAGAATGTGGAAAGAATGAGTTAGGGATGAATGTGAACTTAAGGCTAATGTATTGAGTAAGATAAAGAAGAACACTCTGAGGTGGTTTAAGCATGTTGTATGAATAAATGAAGAAAGACTAATTGAACAAATATATATAGTGCAAATGTGAGTGGAAGGTGTGGTAGAAAAAGACCACGATAGTGTATGTTAGTTAGCTCAAATGAATAGTACTTTGAAAAAAATGAACGTAAAAAGTTAGAGAAATCGTAGAATTATATGAGGTGAACACTTATGTATGTAGAACAGGCGAAGGTTGTGTGTCGAGGTAAGAAATTCTGGTGGCCTGTCCCCTCTGCCTACCCTGACAGTAAAATTGCGTGTTGCAGTAAAATTATCTCCATAAGCTAGTCCACCCGGGGGTTTTGTTTTTAATTTTCGACGTAATTAAAAAAAAGAGTCCAACACTTGTTATACGTATGATATAAGGTTTTAAACACGATTCTGGTTGGCTGTAAACACTTGCTTCATGGCAATAAACATGTGATAAATAACGGCAGTTGTACAATACAAGACCACTTGATAATATTTTTCGTCAATGGTAATTCTAACCCAGAGGTTGGCTATTTTGCTAGGTCTTTATCTGTCCGTGGACCGATTTTCTTCATTCAGAGCAATCTTGAGACGTCATTAAGGCATCTAGGAAAGACTCATTCAAAAGAACCCTTAGATATCCCTCCACCTAACTTGTGTTTTGCTGATGTATCTGGAAGATTCCGTGACAATATTAAATTCCATTTTCATTATATACAGTACAATTGGAAGGGTTTATTTCCATGTGGCAATCTCCCGAACTATCCAAATATATGTAAAAAACGCCTTAAGAGAAAACTTAATTTATTTTGAAAAAAAATCTGGGTCCCAACGGATATTGAACCCGCAATCCCTTACCACAATCACAATATTCCTCATCTCCAGACTCTCTCGGCAATTAGTTTGCTTCTTGGCTATGAGCCCATATAACTGGAATATTTAAGTCGATATAAAATATAGATTCATATATTCAAGTATATTTATAAAACAAAAGCTGGGGTTGATTGCAAAAAAAAACGGTCAAGTTGATTCGTTTTAAAACGAAACGATTCCCAACTACGAGTACATGAGCATTTTAGCAGAGTTTTAGAACGTGATTATTAAAATTTAATGAATTTTAAATACAGGATTTGTATTTCTTCATAAATTTTGCAATATTTTTTCTCGTGCGATTTGTAAGATCGTTTAGACTATGTACGCAATCTTTGTTTAAAATTTGGCATAAAAAAGTATCAAAAAGAAGAACACGAGGTTTGATAAAAAAATCACAAGATTTTTTAATTTCGCAGGCTCTTTGTTTGTGATTGAGCCCATTTTTTTCTTCGCATTGGTGACACTATCAGTGATGTGCATTCAAATTTTCAGGTATGTTGGATGGACAGTTTGTGTTTGACAAGCAAGTATTTACAACGTTTGCGATTTTTTCATTTAAAATATGACTGGACAAAGAATTTGAGTTTCAAATACTAGGTAAGTCCAGAAAGTAAGTGTACTGAATTTTTGTAGGTTACAATTTTTTTTATTTAAACAAAAAACCGTAGTACATATGTAAGCTATTTTTCGACATAGTCGCCATTCCTCTCAATGCAGGTGGTGAAGCGGGGTATCAACTTTTTGATGCCTTCCTCGAAGTAGTTTCCCGCCAACCCCTCCGTCCCCTTCTCCACCTCCTCCTTTACCTCCTCGTCGGTTGAAAACCTTTTTCCACCCATGTGCAACTTCAGGGAGGTAAAGAGATAGTAATCTGAAGGTGCTAGGTCAGGGGAATGCGCGGGATGGTTCAGGACATCCCATTTAAACGAGGCGAGCAGTTCCTTCGTGGCGTTGGCCGTGTGTGGTCTGGCATTGTCGTGCAGCAGGCAGACTCCTTTTATCAGCATGCCTCTCCTCTTGTTCTGAATCGCCCTCCGCAATTTTTTTAAGGTTTCACAGTATCTTGCAGAGTTGATGGTCTCCCCTTGAGGCATATATTCAATTAAAATTATGCCTTGACAGTCCCAAAACAATTTCGTCAATTTCGTCAGTCACAATTGAAGGTCTTCCGCTCCTCTGATCATCATGCACAGACGTACGACCGTTTTCAAACTCGCGACACCGCTTGTACACACTCGTACGATTCATAGCTTTATCACTATATGCAGTTTTCACCTCATTATAAACCTCAACCGGAGGTTTTCCCTTCCAAACGAGATAACGGATGACGCCGCGTATTTCGCACTTGGCGGGAGATTGGATTGACATTTTTCACGAAACGTGTTGTCGCGTCGACACTTCTCAACGTACTGACCTCGAACCGGTCTCGTTGCGGAGGGGAAGGGTCAGGCTACACGGAAATGTAGCCAACATGTCCAAAATAAAATCCATCCGGTCGTGAGAGCCTCAGTACACTTACTTTCAGGATACGCCTCGTAGAACAAAGTGCAGTGAAGTGATACAAATATTGGAAAAAGCTTTTGGCGAGGATGCTTTGTCAAAATCAAGGGTTTAATAATGGTATAAACGTTTTCAAGTGGACTGTGCAGACGATGAAGATAACAAAAGCGATGGGCGTCCTAGCACATTAACCTGCGATGAAAATGTGGAAAAAAATTACAAATATTGTACTCAGTAACTGACAAATCTATAAAAGAGGCTGTTGAGTAAGTTGGTATCTCATACGGTTCATGTGAAGCCATTTTTACCAACATTCTGGGCATAAAACGAGTGGAAGTCAAAATTGTTCACTTAAACAGCTGAGCCGCAAAAACACCGCTAAACAAATGTTGGCTGAAGTCCCTGAATATCCTGAATTACTCCAACGCCTCATAACAGGTGATAAAACGAGGGTGTAAGACTATGAACTCAAAATAAAGGCCCGATCGTCCCAATGGAAGCTTGCTGAAAAGCCAAGACCGAAAAAAGCACGCCATGTTCGATCAAATGTCACGATTCTCCTTATTGTTATCATCGATTACAATGGCATCGCACGTTATGAATTATTACCGTCAGGTCGTAGGACAATAAGGACTAATATCTTCAAATTTCAATGTTTGCGTGAGGCAATCCGAAGAAAGCGATCTGAACTGTGGGCAAATAATTCCTGGATTTTGCACCACGATGTTAACATACACCGGCTCAAATTTCACTACTTATTCGTGAATGTTTGGCCAAAACCATCGCAGTACCGCATCCACCGTATTCACCAGATATGGTTCCCTGCGAATTTTCCCTGTTCCTGAAGATAGGGAGGACAACATTTTACGACTATAGAAGAGGTAAAGGCAAAATCGCTGAGTGAATTTAAGGCTATCCCAAAAAGTGTGTTCCACAAATGTTTTGCGGATTGGAAAAAAACGTTGGCAAAAGTGTATTCTATACTATTGAGACAATTTCGAAGGAGACAGTATTAATATTAATGACTGAATAAATAAATTTTTATAAAAATTAAAATTACCGTTATTTTTTTTATCAAACCTCGTGTATTTCATCTGAGAGCAAGAGTTGACTGTGGTGAGAGCTTCTGTCCTGACGTAGATGCCCAGCTACAGGTTCTTTGTAGGACCTTGATTAGGCTACAATAAAGGCCATGCAGGCTGCAAATTATTGAATGAAAAAAAACTGAGGATAAAAATATCTTGGTTCTTTCGAAATACATTTTTTTTAGCTTTACTAAAATTCAGAAAGCTTTCAGTGAATTACTTGCACAGTATTCGAGGAGGTAATACATATAATATGAAATATTCCATATTTACAACATGTGAACTAATGCTTGTGTTTTCTAATCTACCTTTCCAATTACATTTAGATTTAAGTCACGACAAACAATTCTATAAAGTACAGGTTTTATTTACTTTGTAATTATTTAGTAGTACACCACTTTACATTTTCATTTAATATTTTTCTCTTCAACTGAAGCCTGCATACTAAAGAAAAGAGATTGTCGCAGAATAAATGTGTGATTTGTGAGTAATATCAGATATTACATTGTATGATAGAGTGTGATTTGTAAGTAATATCAGATATTATAATGTATGATAGAGTGTGATTTGTAAGTAATATAAAATATTGTGTGATTTGTAAGTAATATCAGATATTATAATGTATGATTTGTAAGTAATATCAGATTTTATAATGTATGATTTGTAAGTAATATCAGATATTATAATGTATGATAGAGTGTGATTTGTAAGTAATATAAAATATTGTGTGATTTGTTAGTAATATCAGATATTATAATGTATGATTTGTAAGTAATATCAGATATTATAATGTATGATTTGTAAGTAATATCAGATATTACAATGTATGATAGAGTGTGATTTGTAAGTAATATCAGATATCGTGTGATTTGTAAGTAATATCAGATATTATAATGTATGATTTGTAAGTAATATCAGATATTATAATGTATGATAGAGTAAGAAGTTACCAGATCAAATAAATTTGTTTGTAAGAATCGGATAATGTAAGTAGAATCAAGGAAAGAATATTAAGATAGTTTGGATATACAAATTACGATTATTGAAATACACATAAAACAACTAATGAAATGAATGGGGATAAATTAATTAGAAATACACGCTATGAACGAGAAGTTAACGTTTACTTACGTGCGCAGCTTTAAGACGCACTTGAATACAACCATTTTTGGGGAGGTTTTATCAACATTTATGATTATATGAGTATGTGAATACTACATATATATATCATACATTACACTTCACGTGAAGTTTAGTTTATGAATATCATACGAGTATACCGAAAGATCTATAAAGGTTTTTCAGTTTTCGTCTTTCTTTAAATTTCCCAGTAAGTTTTCTGCTGTTTTCTATCAAAAAAGTTTTACCTAATAAATGCAGATGGAAGAAATTACCTAGTCAAATCACCGCAGTCACCGCCTTTCTATCTTTTCATTAAATTAATACTATTTTATTGAACTGAAAATTCTAATTTTTTTTATCAAACCCCGTATGTTTCTTAATGATGGATATGAATCATAAACATTTCATGAACGCTAAACCATTTTTTTATTGTACCTTTAAATGTACTTTAATCCTGAAATACGAAAAAATGGTTACTGAATAAAGAAACTCCGTATGCGATATCACTTGTACGTATAATCTAGATAATTTTCTAGTGTGACGTAAGCTTTTAATAAGGGTTTGAATATATATCTTGAGCTGTTAGTGAAAAAAGTCCGTCCTCTTTCTCTGTCCCCGTGCCCGTCCTCTTCTCTCCCTTCCCCTCATCCCTCATCCCCCACCCCGTGCCCGGCTGCTATGCCGCTCGCTGTATTCATGCGGAACCATTAACATGATTAAAACTAGACAATCTGGCTCGGCGGGCTGTCACAGAGAATATTGGTAAAACATTTTTTTTAAATAATTAAATAGTTTTTTTATTTTGTTACATAAAGAACACGTAAATTGTATTTCTTCTTATTAATTTATTTATCATTTTGTGTACCTAACTTTACATACCACATGTGGCAAACTTATTATCATGCAACAATGTTTCCAACCAACCAGCTCATATTGTCTACATATAGTATTTAGAACGCATGACAGATTTTGCAAAAATAAACAAATAACTAACATTACAGAAGATACGACAGAACGAAGAGGAATCGTTATAAAAATCGTAATTGGCTATAAAAATCATTTTATTGTGTATTAAAACGTCGAATAATCAAATAAAATAAAAGCCCTGGTCACTCACTATCCATCACAGGGTGGCAAGTGTTAAGGGATAAGGTAGGAAACGAAGAAATATTAGGGTTAAAAGGTATTCTACATAATGCAATATTTTTTAAACTCTCATTAAGGATGGTGTCCATCTACACAATTTTACTATTAATTTTGAGAATATTTGATCCTGTTACTGTAGTTATGAAAATATATTTTAAAGCAAACATAAACAGTTGAAATTAATGGAACGTTAAGAAGAATTAGACCAAATAAAGAATTGAAGGAGATAGATCAAGAAATTTAACTTAGGACAATGACGAGTAGTATGAAAAACAAAAAAGCATGTATGAAGAGTCGTAAGCAAGTCAAAAACTTTGCGTGGATAGAAAGGCGTAATTATTTATCATCTCTGTCTACCTCAAAAGGGACATGGTGCGATGGTTTGTATGAATCGATATAGCAAGGTTTAATGAACATTTTAGTCATGTACTCGTAGTTATGTTAACTTTTGTTATTGTGTCTCACAGCAAACCCGAGTTTAGTCCGTTTTTTTTTATAAAAGTTACATTAAATTAAAAATCATTTAGGTGAAAAGTATAACAATTTGTAATGAAGTACTAAATTATAAAATATAACTCAAGTTTTATACATGATTGTTGAGGACTTTTTGAAAAGATGTCTTTATTACATTCAAAAATGTTTTTTTTTGTATTTTACGATAGACACAAAGTGGTATAAAATTACCAAAGTTTGAAAATAAATTGCGATCTCCATACAAAGACTTCCATATAAAAATAAATATTTCATTAATTTATTTTTGTGTATAGTTGTGACAAATTAACAATCCAATATTGTTATTAAATTATACTTAAAATATTGCTAATGTAATATACATAGGTCTGTAAATATGAAACCGGATTTTTTTTATATAAAATACACATTTATTCTATGAAAATGGTAAAAAATATTCTATTCAAAGTATTGCCCATCGCTAGCTACACATTTTCCCCATCTCTATGGCAATTTGTGGATGCCACGCCAAAAAACTGTTGCTATTTTGAGGCAAATCAATCATCGAACCATTTTTGCACATTTTCGTAAGAAGTGAAGCGCTGCTCAGCAAGTGCGTGTCCCATCGATGCAAATAAGTAGTAATCGAATGGAGCCAAGTCTGGTGAGTAAGCCGCATGTGAAAGTATTTGCGAACTAAACGCCTCAATCGTTTCCTTGACCGGTTTTGCTGTGTGCGATGGTGCATTATCATGAAGCAAAACCACTTTGTGTTGCCTCTTTTTATATTCTGGTCGTTTTTCACGCAATGCTTAGTTCAAATCCATAATTTTTTGTCGGTAGCGTTCAGTATTAATAGTTTCGCCAGGTTTTAGCAGCTCATAGTAGATCCCACTAAACACAGAGCATTGTCTTCCGTCCATAACGATTTGGCCTTGCAGTCGATGTCGCTGGTTTGCTTGGAGTTACCCATGATCTTTTACGCTTAGGATTCTCGAAATATACCCATTTTTCATCGCCAGTCCCAATTCGATGGAGAAATGATTTTCTTTTGTACCTTGCGAGCAGCATTTCGCAAGTGGTTTTTCGATTTTCCTGCTGTCACTTTCGATATTCATTCAGTTCATGTGGAACCCATTTTCCCACCTTCTGGATTTTTTCCATGGCTTTTAAACGCATGGAGACGGCTTCTCGTGTCACATTTGATTGATCCGCGAGTTGTTGTTGCATCTGAGCGTCATCCCCATCCAACAGTGCTTGCAATTCAACGTCTTCAAACTTTCTTGGTGGTCTTCCACGTTCTTCGTTTCTCACGTCAAAATCGCCACTTTTGATTTTTTTAAACCACTCAAAACACTGTGATTTACCAAGAGCATGCTCACCGTAAGCTTTGACAAGCATTCAATGCGATTCTGTAGCACTTTTCTTCAAATGGTAACAGAAAATCAATGCTGTCCGCAACTCGTAGCTTTCAGGCACAAAAACAGACATGTTCAACGCTATGAAAACATATGTAGTTGTATTAAACTTGTATTGTTGTGAGTTAAAAGTCTTTGACAAATGCAAACAAAAGAAAAATGTGCCAATAAAGTGGTTTGAAAGTCACTACATTGACAACTAGAGCCATCTATGAGCAAATTCCGGTTTCATATTACACCAATAGTATGACCTGAATATATATGTAATATGAAAATTAATAAAAGTTATGAAAATGCTCAATTAAAATATTTCAGCTTTAATTTCATGAAACTCAATGTACTGTAGTAATAAATAAAACATTTGTATTATTTTTTATAATTACTGATAATTTTTTTTTTATTTCACTAATGACATAAATCCATGATCTACATGTTTCTACATCTTCGGAATTCATTCGATTTGTTACGAAACCAATTCTTAGGTCCAACGAGTGTCTTGTTGTATTCAATGTGTGGTCTTTTGATCCAAATGTTTATTTTTGGGAGTTTTTAAATATTTTTTAAACATAAAATGTATAATTGAAAATTAATCATTCATTGTATTGTATTAGTATTATACTTTCATTGCATACAGTACAATCTGGCGGGCATAATGCCATGCAGCAGAATATTTCAACCAACCAGATAGATGTTAAAGAGGTCTTAAGTGAAAACCAGATTTAAATTCTTTTTTAAAAAATCTGGGTACCAAAGGGAATCGACTCGCAACCTTCGGGTTGGGATACAATAGTTTTACCAACTATGCCGCGGGGGTTGTATTCTTATCAATTAAAATTTAATATTTAAAATATAATGTTCTCTCACCAAGCGAGTCTCCGAGTCAGAAGTGCCAGTCTCGGCAGGGTCCATTGTATGGCAGTGGCGCCCCCGACAATGCAGAAACTTTTCATCTCTCCACCCTTTGGAAATGTGGTCGGATTTGTGTTTTCTGAAAAAAAAAAACACACACACACATTCTTTCCGTATGACTTCAGGTATCATGTGATCTTGGGGTGGAAACATATTCACCCACGCTCTATTGTAGTTTTGGTGCGATTGATTTGAAAAAAGTTCATGTAACGAATCAAATAAAGTGGAAGCCAAATTGAGATTTATTTTTCAACTTGAGTTTACCTCATGCTTAATGTTCACCTATGGTCGAAAATGAGTATTTTTTTCAATAAAAACATTATTTTTGCTTTGATATTTTGACTGTCGATCCGGAATACTCGGAATTTTATACAAAGTAAAACAAAATATCATATCTAAATACAGAGATGTCGCAGCAATAGCACATTATTGTCAATAATTATTTCGATAGCCTTTATTTCTATTGTAATAATATTGTAGATGACGAACTATTTTTCTCCTTTTTAAAATAAAAAGTATATTTCATTTTATCCATAATTGTCTCTTTATATAAAACAAATATATTGTGAGAGGTGTTAAAAAATACTACATAAATGCATGTAATGAGGAGAACATATAGAATGGCAATGTATGACAGAATACGGAATAAAGTGATTATATATGGATGTGAACCTTAGGCTGATTTATTAACCTTTCCCTTCCTGTGCTAAAAAAAATCCGCGCGTTCCGGTGCTCTGTATATTCAATACACATGTAAAAATTAAAGATTTAAAATTGGAAAAATAAGAATATTCATAGTCAATCGCTTAAATTAATTAAATTTGAAGTCAAAAGTGATAATAAATTAAATTTAATTGCTGAAAACATGAAAAAAACATCGGCCGACGTTCACAAAACGGGCGAAGAGACCATATTAAATTAATGCTCGCGAGCTATTGAAGCGAGATAAGCGAGCTAACTGAGATTATATTTCTTGCGTTCCCATATTCCGAAGTAGAGTGATAGTGAGACGTGAATAGCGTCGCTTCTCACCTATAGCGGTTTTTTTAGAATGAATTTACCTACTACAATTGAACTAGTTACACATCGCAGGGAATGAAGGGTTAAGTAAGATGAACAAAAGTACTCTAAGATGTTTTCGGAATGTAAAACGAATGAATGGAGGTATACTAACAAAAGAAATATACATTGCATGTGAGTGAAAAGCGTGGTAGAGGAAGATCAAGTAATGAATAGTTCGAGATATATCAAGTGAATGATATTTTGAAAGAAGGAAATGTAAAGTCAGTGAAATTGTAGGAGTTGTATGAGAAAGTGTTTGATGTGTCTGAAGGAAAGTCTACCACTTTTCTCTCTTTTCCTGTAACAGGGATACGGCATGACGTTATGTATACAAGTATATGTGAAAAAAATTTGAATATTTTGAATTATGTCATTTTTGAACCTATAAAGTAACTATTATTTTCAAACTCGGTAAAATTATAACGAATTCGCATTCGAGTTTAAAAGTCACAAACAAGTTGAATGAAAAATACGGGTGAAGAGTGTTTGCATCGTGAAGCGGTTAACAGCATTACAATAATTCGCCGGCGGGGGAGCGGAACAAGCGGTGCAAACGCTGCCTGCCATCACTTAGCAGTTTGTGATATGATTCAATTACTTATTTGATTAACAACCCCTGCGTACTAATCTCATTCGCCATCCCGCTGCATTCCAGCGTTTATTGGATACGATTCTAAAAACCCCATTTTACTGGAAATATTCCACTTTTAATAAAGAATGTATATTTTTATCGATTTTAATAAAAATAATATATCTTTATAAAATAATCATGCAAACCATTTGGTTTCTGTGGCATGTAAAAAACGTACAATAAAATATATTAAAACTTTCCATGTCAGAGTAAGCAGAGAGAACAAAACGTCAGATTTCCTATCGCGTAAATAAAATATATCAAAACTTTCCCTCTCGGGGTAGGAAGAGAAGACAGAACGTCAGATTTCCTATCGCGATACAAATATTTCCCCTCCTCTATATCCGTTAACCATATCAAAGAACTCTTAAGATTTCTTTGATTTTTTTTCTTGCTGTGACAATGTTATTCACTAGAACTAACTATAATTTTCTAGGGTATCCTTTAGTACGCCTTCTACCCAAATAACCACGATATATTCGTTTTATTAATCTTTCTTTATGCGTTCATTCTACATGTTCAAACTATTTCAGAGTAATTTTGTTCTGTTGTTTATAGTTAAGGCATTAACGTTGTGGAGGTTTAAAGACATTGTAATTTATTTTTATCAAACACTGTTTATTCCATTTTTTTGTGACGGTATAACCCTACCGGTTTCAAGGCTTTCACCTCATCTTCAGGGGAGCGGAAACAAGACTAAATGCTGTTCGAACTGGTACCGATATACACGCTTCCACGGTTGGGGGCTGAGGGATGAGGGAGGCATGGGACAATTTTGGCCAAGAGCGGAGAGATTTTTGGGAAATAACTGTTCAACAGATGTTCGGATCGGTGTATTGACTTAGAAATTTCTAGGGCCTCTAATCTGTCCAATTTATTTCCGTTACTACTGATATGTAAGAATTTGGCATCATCGATAGAAAAGTATGGTTTTCACGGTGACAATGATTAGCCATTTCAGAATAAATTAGAGGATTTGTTAAGGCGGATTTGTGTTCACGAAATCTCTTTTCAAAAGATCTTCCTGTCTTTCCTATATAGAAATTATCACAGTCAGCACATAAAAGTAGAGTAATACCGTCACAAAAAGTGGAATAAACAGTGTTTGATAAAAATAAATTACAATAATTTTGTTCGTTTAACTTAATATATCAATCTTTAGTACACATTCATGCTTAATCACTTCATTCTGTATTTTGTCATACATTGTTACTTCATGTGTTATTGTCGGAAATCGTATTTTTAAAGCATTTATTTGGCTTCTTTCAGTACTTTTACATATCCACGCTTCATTCGCATATATCACAATTGGTACTACCGGACTATCATAATACCGGACTATCATCACAGCAGATTTTGATACAATAGGAATTGTGGTATAAAATACAAGATAGATGATCTTAAATACATTTAAACACAGGTGATCTAGAATACATTTAAATAAAATAAAAATTTAAAAATACTTTCATTAAAAGTAATATATTATGTAAACACTCGCATATATTCTGATATCACACATATATTTTGATACAATAGGAATTGTGGTATAAAATACGAGATAGATTATCTTAAATACATTTAAACACAGGTAATTTAGAATACATTTAAATAAAATAAAAATTTAAAAATACTTTCATTAAAAGTAATATATTATGTAAACACTCGTATATATTCTGATATCACACATATATTTTAAGGTAGTGAGAAAAAAAAAATATTTGAGAGAGAGGCTATCAAGCGGTTTTTTGCTCATCTCATACAATTTTCACAACTGAGATACACCCCACCAATAGTTGGGCGACCCCGGCTGCGAGGATGTCAGATGTTTGCCAACCCACATCCATATTTAATATATGTGATAGTAAATAAGTGATACAAATGAAATGAAACATTTAAATTTTTACATAAAACATTAGAATTTTCAGATTCCCCATAAATAAAAAATTAAGATAATTTTCCAAATTTTCTTACTAAGGAAATTTTTATTTTGTTGAAACTTTTAATTTGAGGGTGAATTACTGAAATTGCAGTTAAAGCATGTTTTTTCTTCATTACAAAATAAATGGAGTCTGTTGTTTAATCGTTTGTTTATTTACGTGGGATATCGAATTGGAATTTTAGTGATCAAGAACAATAAAAAAAATCTTATTAACCATATTATCAATTCTCGACCCTCGAAGAGGGTCGTAAGTAATAAAAAAAATTACAATTAATTGAAAAGTCGTCGAGAATAAAAAAAATTACAATTAATTGAAAGTTTGAGACATCAGTTGAATGCATGTGGCCTTATATATTTTCAAAATATTGTTTTAAAATATTTGAGGGAACATAACGGTGCGTTGTATTATCTTGTATAAAATATATTCAAGCAGTTAATAATAAAACACTATCTGGAAAAACAAGCATATGAACATCCAAAGTAAGGTGAGGATATACAAGACCTGTGTCCGTCCCATAATGACATACAGCATAGAGTCCAGAGCCGACACTGTCAGAACCAGAAATGAAGGTACTCAGGAGTATCGCTGGCAAAACTCTTCGTGATAGAGTACGTAACACAGAAATCCGAAGGACGTGCAAGGTTGAAGATATTGTCAGATGGGTTCTCGAACGAACACGTATCCAGAATGGTGGAACCAAGAGCCGTAAGAATGGTCAGGGACAGTATCCCTCAAGCAAGCAGACCTCCAGGACCTCCCAAAAGATGGAAAGACAGCTGTCAGTCAACGTCGCAAGAGGCAAACAATGATGCAGGACCATAACAGGCTAACATGCCTAAAATAAGATGATGATGAAGAAGAAGAAGTTAATAAAGAAAATTCTCAGATAACTGGCGTATTATTTTGACACATAAAGGATTGAAGTGTACTTATTTGATATTTCAAATTAACAAAAAAAATCAATATCTGTTTAAACCATTGTTGCACAACTTAAGGCAAAATACTTTTTTTTCATAAAATACAGCAAATTACGTCTTGTTATTTTTTTTCATTCGGGGGAAGAAAACTGTAGTGAAAACAATAAACAAAGAAACAAACAAGGGTTAAAGAGAAAATTTAATCTAGATAATGCAATAGTAAAGCTTTCCATTTCACTAACAAGTGCCGACATGGCTTGCCGAGCTTTGCGGATTACTCTTATTTTGTAGAACCTCCGTCGTAACACAAACAGATTATGGAGGGTTAACGTTTAAAAGGTTATTACTTGTTACATAGACGATTCAAATAAATACTTATGGTACTTTTATTTGCCAACAGACATATTATTACTTCTATATAAAATTAAGTGCAAATATAATTGAAAAAACTTTATTTCATTATTATGATTTAAATAACGTGTAATTCAATATTGTTAATAAAAAAATCACTGTATTTTTCAATTATATAATATTTTTTTCTGAGCATAATTTAAAAGGATCTCAGATAGCAAGAGTTGGTCTTGTAACGTCCGGTGTGAGTACTGTTTACTGTCCAAGTATGGTAGCATTTCTAATAAGTACGATGGCGAACTGTAACTTTCTTTAATATACCACCCATACTTGATATCAACATTATAGTAAGTAGACCTAAAATCGCTTTCGTGATAAATTGGTACCATTCTGCTACACGATAGACTCGCTAAAAGTAGTTAAAACACTTGTCGAGTTGATTAATGTAATTAGTAGAATAAAAAAGTAATTTCTTGATCGTTCGTTTGTATGGTACATCTTAACATTGATGATGAGGATGGTGGCTGGGAACGAAATATTATCTTTTGTCCTATTTATCTAGCCTAGGGGTTAAGAACTACTGAAGTCGTACTTATAACTATTGGGTACGTTGTAAATACGATTGCACGTGAACATGCAATAACAGTCGCACAAGTTTAGCTTGTGCAAGTATTGTTACCAAACGAACTCTTTTATCAGATCGGTACCATCCTTATTTACGTTTAAGAGAGAATTGAAAAAAAAACATTACATTCACCTTTCATCTTAGTTTCCCTTTGATTTTCTTCCTTACCCTTGTAGGAATTCCTTTCCTTTTGTACTATCATTATTGAGAGTATTTTTTTAGAGATTAGTAATTTCTTTATTTTTTTCCTTAAAATTAAAAGAATATTTTTTTTATGGATTAAAATACTTTCATGTATCTTATATGAGTTGGTTGTTTTTTTTTTACTTCAATTTAAATGAATATAATACTCGTATATTACTTTTTTTTAAAGTCTGTCATGGATTTAAACAGTTTAATTTATTCAAGAAGATCTGGTTTGGTGGGAAAAAATTGATGTATAGCAATAAGTCCGCGAGATGTACCATGTGCACAAAATAATAATTAAAAAAATTGCCTGTTCTTATTATTTTCAAACGCCGAGTGAAAAATCAGCATTTTACCAATTATTCCACATACGTCGTCATTTTTTGTCATTATTTAATATTAAATTCTATGTCAGTAATTGAGGTAAACGAATATGAAGATTCTGTCATGATTGTACATCAAAATAAATGAGTTTGTATCATTAAATTATGTTCGATCAGAAATATGGTTAGTATCAATAGTATCACATGACAAAGCAGAGATAAACGAGTATCCCTTCGTGACAAGAATCTCATTAAAACACATTAATTACTCCCTTTAAATTTGATCACACCAGCGCGAGAGTATACCACACTGTATGCAGTAGGACCCGATGCAAATACAGATGGGGTGGGGAGGCAATATCGTCGCTGAGTAAACTCGTCTCGTAACATTTTACAAAGCTTTGCATTGAGGAGAATTGAAATTGAGTTGAGTATTTAAATGGGTTTTCCATTTGTAGGCTGCGGAACATGAAAATAGCGTGGCTTTTAGACAGAGTGCCTCCCTCTCCCTCTTCTACGATAGAAGGGTACAAATTTATTCTCAACTAGGAAAAAATAAAATCACAAATTCAATATATCGTTTCCTTTAACATTTAACCGCACAAATACACTTAAAGGAGTTTGGGATAATATTCCAATTTATGAGATTGTGGTGCCATTCAAAAGAAGGTCTTTTTTATGTATGTTACATACATGAAGACACATCGATGGACTTTCTTATCTCGACACATATTCTTTGCATATTTTAAAGTGTCTTTCAAATTGTGCGGTTTTTTAATAATTTTTTTTATTCTTGAATAAAACTCATAATTTGCTTTGATTTCAAAAAAACTTTTTATTGGTCATTAAAGTACAATGTATAACATTTAAACATAAAAAATAATATCCGATAAATGTTCAACTCTGGCAGCTCCATAGATGTCCACCCTTTTGTCAAAATTTTCGATGATATTTTGGCATAATTGCGGTTCTAACTCACCAATAACGCGAATAATTTCGTCTTTCAGTTCAGGAATTGATTGGGGGTCATTCTTATAGACCTGGTTTTTCACGTAACCTCAGAGAAAATAGTCTAACGGTTTCAGATCACATGATCTTGGTGGCCAATTAACGTCACCGTTTCCGGAGATTATAATACTCGTACATAAAATAATTCAACAATTTGAACGCGTTGTTGAATTGTATACGACTCCATTTATATAAATTTCATACATAATAATTCTCAAATGTCACAAGACCCAGGCAAGTTCGCGATGCCATCTGTATTTTATCCGAGAGTTAAAAAATCCACTCAATTTGAAAGATCCTTTGCATCCATACAACTATTACGATTTCTCTGACTTTCTACGTATCCTTCTATAGAATATCTTTCCGTCGATCCAATCATATTTTCCATGGTTTATCTCTACCACACCTTCCATTAATTTTTATACTATAGGTTTATATTGTATATTTTTTTTAAATAATTCATATTTTAACAAAGAAAACCACAAAATGTTTAAATTTATTTAATTAGAAGTATTTTTTTTATCAGGTTTAATTAATAAATATCAAAGGGCATTTGATAAATTATAAAATCAGTTTATTAAACTGTTCTAAGAATGCCAAGAAAGTCGTATTGTATCAATTAAGTGTTTGTGATGAGTTTTGTTACCTGAGAAGTATGTTAAGGTGTGATGGGTGAGTTAAAAGAGACATTGAAAGAAGGCAAGTGACAGAAAACAAGGTGAACGGAGCACTTAATTTAATATATAATACAATAACCACACAAAATTAAAATCAGCAAAAATGAAATTAAATACAAAATTAATACCACTTTAAAATTGGCAGAAGAAGGATAAAATAAAGATTAATGCTGGGGTGATACACGCACTAAGAAAAAAAAAGGAAATCGCCAATGTATAAAATAATGTGGACTGAAGACATCAGAAATAAACGTTTGGATAAAATTAATGTTTTAAGTAAAATGAAGAAATGAGTTGGATATGTTGAGAGAAGTTCTCTCTGCCTACCCCACAAGGTACACGGCGTGATGATGTACTCGTAAATCTATGAGTATACCAGAATGAAAAAGTGTCATCTATGAAGTGTCGATGAAAGTATGGTACATCGAGAAAATATGAAAAAAAAAAAAACGAAAATTATGGATTGCCTCCTATACCATACATGAAGAAAATAATTTTGTAAGATGTAATACATATTCTGAAAATAAGTTTTTCAGATTTAATACATATTCTGAAAATAAGTTTATAAGATGTAATACATATTCTGAAAATTTAGTACTTGATAGTCAACGGTTATGTTCTTTCATGTCCATATTAATACACCGATACCAAAGTTTTATTTTGATCGCCTTTTATAATATAATATATAAAGCTTGATTAAGGCGTTGCTGTACACGGCTCGGCATGCGGCAGGGCGAGTTGGGGTGGACTTAGAGGAGAGAACGCTATGTGTACCGACAAGGGGGGGAAATCTGAGTGCTGCCGCTAAAAGTTAGCAAATTTGTCATACACTAAATGGATGCAGGCCTCTTAGCGGGAATCCCCGCCCTACAAAAATGCTCAAACTGATTACGTTGCTTGAAATTTTATGAAATTTCTTCTGTAATATAAAATTAGAAGTTAACTTTGTTTGGGCGAGTCAAAAACACTAAGCCTTGACAAATAAAAATTGTTTGAAAAATTGAACCGATTACGGAAATTTTTTTTTTCCATTTATTTAGTTCTCGAGCATAATTCTAAAATATGATAGACATAGCAAGTTTTTTTTTAATAATAGATATGACCGAAGTCATAGGTATACTTATACCCTAGAACACTAGGCGGAAAAAGTGTTTGTGTCATTCGAGGGGAGTAGCACAGCGCGGGGTTCGTATCGACGACTTTCACCACCTCAAACAAAATCGTTATAATGATGCATGACCTGTATTTGAATTTTTATAAAGATGAAAATTTTGTTTTTAAAAGATTTAAAAGATAAAAATTGCAGAGAAACAATCAGAATTGTAGGTATACAAAAATAAATGTCATGCCCTAGTTGATAAGATATATAAGCCTTCCAACCCGTGGGTGCGGTTTAGATTTTCATGTGAAGATTTAAAAAAATAACTGGTGCCAGTCTGGTTTTAGCTTAAAGTTATACTAAAGAAAATGTAGCATGGTCCCTGTGACGTTTCACAAAATTGCCCCAATACAGCCTTGTAACGACGTTCAGTTATTTTAATTATTTTATCAACTTTAACATAAGCCTCGATTCTAATAAATAGCAAGTTATTTAGGTAAATAAATTACATAAAACTAACAAAAATTACAAATGAATAAATCTTGTTACAAATTAGCAAAAGTATGTTATGTCAGTTTGTTAAAGTCAAATAATATTTGGCGACGTTCGTCAAAAGTCACTACGTCAGTCTGCATTGGCTGGGGATGGAGAATACGATAATTGGATTTTGTTTTTTTTTACATAAAATTAAATGTTTTTTAATTAGTATTAACTCATAGGGGATCTTAGCCTATTTAAAGATATATACGAGTACATATCATACAATACATTAGAAAGTCAGTATAATGAAAATTAGGAATTAAAACGTCAGTTAAGAGAAAATAAATTTTTCGATTTATAAAAAAAATATTCGATTTGTAAAAAAAAAAAACGATTTTACCCCATCCCTTTGAGACATGACATTTCAAACGTCACAGGGACCATGCTACATTTTCTTGAGTATAGTTATATAACTTCTAACATAGGTTATATAGTATGCAAAAAGTTTTCAAAAATCATTTATTTTCTTTGAAATCTGAATTAATATTTTAAGCTTATATATTTTGCATAATTCCACACTTAAAATTAATTTTAGAGTCAGATGATTTACTATATAGTCAGATAATTTTGCATAATTCAGTCATATTTATAGTCAGATGATTTTGCATAATTCTACACTTAAAATTAATTTTGTAGTCAGATGATTTACATTGTGCTATTAAAACTGTAATGCTGAACAAATTGATCCTGTTTCTTTTTCGTGTGGTGCTCTTTACTACGTCGAATTGGTGAATCGGAAGTCTTAAAAGCGTGATCGGGAGATGATATTATCTTCGACCCCAGTAATCAAGTCTTCGAGATTTGGATCACTGGAGTAGGCACGAAACCCGTTGTCCGAATTACTGGTATTAGTAACCCTAACGTAATGGTACCCCCCTTTTTAAAAAAAAATTATACCACCGAGGATCGAACCTGAAACTCCCGGATATAAGTTTAATCATCTAACCAACTAGGTCACGGAAGTCATCAACAAATTGATAAAAAAAAACTTGATGTGAAGTCCAAAAATATATATTTTTTTCAATGACAATCACCATGAAATTTTTTAACATTCATTGAATACTTTATGTCTATTAGAAAATGGATTTGAATACGCTTGATAAGCAAAAAATAAAATAAAATAAATATAGGTTTATTGACAGCAACATAGTATGTTATGAACATAATATATTTATATAACACTTCAAAAACACATAAATTGCAGAGAATACATTAAAGACAGGAGCTATCAAAAGGTCTGGACTTATCTAATAACATCCCCTCGGCTAAGATACAGCCCACCAATATAGGGCGAGCCCATCCACAGGGAGACCAGATGTCTTTCAGCCCACGCCCTTACACATGTAGAATAATAAGAAGAAAAAAAAAACAGAAAATAAATAGATGGCAGACAAACAAACAAATCCACAAATACCACCTCAGAATAATTAAAACAAACAAATACAGGTTCCTTGACAGCAACATAATGTGTACATATTGTATAGTATGTTATAAACTCATTCCGAGTATCGCACATACATTTCAAAACAAACTGTAGAAAACGCATTTAAGATACAAGACATTAAAAGGTCCGGGCTCATCCCACAAACATTCCCCCGGCCGAGATACACCCCACTAATGTGGGGCGAACCCGACCGCATGGACATCGGGGGGCTTTCATCCCACACCCCCGTATATCTAGATTAAAAATAATGTATCATAAGAAACAAGTATTTTTTGTATTAATTTCCTGCAGCACATTTATTGTTTCTCGAAATAAGGACGATGACCACAAAAAATCATCCCCTACAGTTTTAATATGTTAGTAGTGAACCATTTTGGTGGTGAAATCAAAATTCATACCCCCTGCCATGAAATGGGGCAGGGGTGAGAAACCAAAATGCGTGACGAGCCCTGAATATAAGGGGGAGAGTAGTCCGTCCTGAGGAACACTTTATTTGGTGGCTTCTGGTGGGATATGGACCGAAACCTTTTTGAATGGTCCTCTTAATAATATACTTCGGCTTGAGTTGTAAGAATATTGCTCATGAATAACATTTCCTTAAACATTATCCGTATTATAATTAAGTCTGTAAAACATCAAATATAGTGAGTATCTACTTTTAATGATTTTTTAATTATCTCTAGTCATGACAAATAATTTAATAATAAAATAAAAATTTGGTAAATTGGTTTCCATGAACCCATATGGTGAACTGAACGAAAAATAAAACAACCGTGTAACTTTACTTATACGTATACATAATATATATATATATATATATATATATATATATATATATATATATATATATATATATATATATATATATATATATATATATATATATATATATATATATATATATATATATATATATATATATATATATATATATATATATATATATATATATATATATATATATATATATATATATATATATATATATATATATATATATATATATATATATATATATATATATATATATATATATATATATATAATATATATATATATATATATATATATATATATATATATATATATATATATATATATATATATATATACATATATATATATATATATATATATATATATATATATATATATATATATATATATATATATATATATATATATATATATATATATATATATATATATATATATATATATATATATATATATATATATAT
>OX463844.1:7191485-7276214 GCA_949825065.1 Odontocerum albicorne
TATATATATATACGATCAATTTTTTTGCTTGTAAGTTTTTTAAATGTATTTGAATTAATCAGTTAATTATTTTTTCCAATATTTTACATGAAATGTTATGTTTTGGGCATGAATTGAGTGTCATTGTTTCAAACCGATTCAAATGTATTGTTTTTTTCAAGTGATAATCAGATTGTCTTAAGTGATAACCAGATTGCCTTAAGTGATAATCAGATGGGAATTCCTTTTAAACAAATCTGGGTTCTAACGAGAATCGAACCGGAATTCCTTGGCTGGAAGACATGCATCTTACAAATTAAGTCACGGAGATCGCCGTAGATATTTCATAGGCGCGAGTTGGATTCAATACGTGTGCAGATTTTGTCCGATTTAAAAAATATATATTTCATCAACTAAGTTTCAACAACAACACCAACGCATCATCATCCCCTATTATTACTTCTATGAAGTCAGTATTGACCCTAATTATTTTTAAGATAGCATTGGGGGTTAATACATCGACTTAAAGTATGTAACCCAACCAAAAGAATAAATAACTATAATTCTTAAAAATTCTGGTGAAACATGCGCAAACCAAATAAAATTTAAGTAAAAAAATCCACAACAGCGCCTTTATTTTTACTTTAACATTCAGTGGTAATATCATGAACCATAAAAATAAAACATAGCTTAAAATCCGTGCTGAGGGGGAGATTTGCATAAAAAAGAAATCTTATTTTTAACGGCTTCGTACGCTTGTCAAGATTTTTTTTTTGAAACGACGTTTAAAGAAGAAACACATATTCTTGCTTCAGGAAGGGTCCGCCCGAATTTATACGCTTTCATAAGGATTTTCAGTTGTATCCTTTGCCTTTGTGTTGCGCGTATTTTTATTTTCGACGTCTCAGCAGACTCAATTTGCTATTGGGGGATATTTTGTCTATATATTGACAATAAATTGACATTTCAAAGGATATGTTTTGTTTTCCGCGAGCTCTGGCTCAAGGAATGAGTTTATAATAAATTATTTTATATACATTGTTCAGGGACTAACTTTGTAGAATTGCGGTTACATTATTTGTTTTTTTTTTTTAATTTCACAAATAAAAAAACCTTCTAAAAGTAAACTTATACAGTGTTATGATAGAAAATTGCTTTATTTTTCAAAAAACTGTAAATTGTTCAACACTTCATTTATATATAACGCAATATGGTGGAGGTTAGCGCCGTATGAAAATTTTCTTCCGACCAATCAAAAAAAATTGCAGTGTGTCAAAACATTTATAAAATAAACAATAATTGTTTGCTCACAATTCATTTAATTAAAACTTTAAGTATGGTTTATGCCTTCATTTATATTTATCCTAATTATAAAGAGTTTTATAAGGTGATAAGTGTGAGAATTAGAAAACCGTGTATTATAGAAAATTAGGATGTAGAAGAAACAAGGGCTGAATGTGTGTTGATCGAAAGTCGTGGAGATCTATCCTCTTTGTCTATCCCAAAAGGGTCATGGTAGCATAGTATGTATGTATAAACAGTTTTAATAGGCATGGGTGATATTTAATTTATCCATTATGTAGTTTTTAAAAAGTCTGGATTTATTTGTGAAATAATTTAAGTCAAAATCAACAAATACTTTTGGCAATTCTTATTTCATCCAACTGACAAAGGTACTTTATGTGTTTTTAACCTTCGCTGATGCTATTTGGAGTATTTTTAATACTTGGTAAACATTTTAAGCTCCAATAAGGGTTTTAAGATAAAAATCAGACATTTTCCTTTTTACGGGGTTAACGATATGATCTGAAGACATACAGAAGCAAAGAAAGGTTACTCTTGATTTCTCCATTGAAATACAGAGCTTTTCTTTTGAATTGTATTGTGGGCAGTCTTTTGAGAAAGTTTGGTGGCTTCACAAAGCTTTCATTGTGTATAAAAACGATTGGGAAGCTCCATTTCCTTGATAAGTAAACCTCATTTCCCAAATAGGGTTCAACGGTCGGAGTTAGTAACATCACAATAACTTTATTGTTACTTGCAGAACTCGATTCAATAGGAATCCCGGATGACTTTAAGTATGGTAGATTTTACGATAAAGTCAAGACGAACGATTTTGTTTACTTTAAGAGACAAGTCTTAAAAATGAAATTTCAACACGTACTTTGAAAACCAACAAGAATTTCAATTGCATTTTGAATTTTAAAGGAAACTTTAACACACCATTTGAAAAAATATATTATTTGACTAAATAATTTTTATCAAATTTTCAAAATTTTTCTTAAAATAATAAGAGTTAGTAACAGGTCTTTTTCACTTTATAAAACCATTTGAGAATTATTTTTCAAAGAACTAAATAGACCTGTCATATATTTATATTAAATGTATTTAATTTCAAGTCAATACCATTATATATATTTTTGAAATACAATTAAAAACTAAGTACATTTATTAAGAATAACATAAATTAAAAAAAAAGAATTCAGAAGAATTATTGCATTTCAGAACATGTAATGATGATCAACTATCGTAATCTAGTTGGTAATACGCCAGTCTTCCAATCTGGGAGTTGCAGGCTCGACTTCTGTCAGAATCGAGATTATTTTTTTGAGATTTCTGTTTAGTTTTCACTGAAGGCCACATAATAGCTTTCTAACTGGTTGAAAGATATATAGAATGATATGATAGATGATAATACGAGTAAGCCAAACCGATTATACTATATAAAAGGAAAGTGTAATACAATACATCGTCATCATTATCAACGCTATCACACCATGTTCCTTTTGACGATTTGAAGAGATTTAAAGAGAAAATTTGTTCTCTCTACATACGTAGAGAGAACAAATTTTCTCTTTATTCTATCTTATCTCACCTGTTTCATATTTATGAAGTTGCGGACTCGATTCCCGTTCATATTCAATATTTTTAAAAAGAGTTTCAAACTGGCTTTCCTTTAAGACTCGTTAAAATCTCGGTTGATTAGAAGGAATTGTTACATTGAAATAAATTAACCAGGTTGTATTGTAAACAACGAAAGTGTATCTCAATATTAAAATAGAATAGTATGTGGGAAGATAATGGGGTCCAGATATATATCAATAAAACAGATCCAAACATGCTAAAGCAGTTTGAAACACATAATATACTAAAAATTTGATGAAAAGATAAAAAAAGGAAACAGTAAGAGTATATATTTTTGACTTCTTGGATTGGATAACTCAGACCATGGAAATGAATTAAGGAACGTTTGTAAGCTGCCGTTGTCCGTTCAATACACTGTGTTTTTCGAATGTAAAAATAACATAAAAAGGATTATAGATAATGCTTAGGGAGGATGATATGTTTTACCAACATGAACGAGTATGGTTCGTGCTTACACATTCGCACGTATTCGGGTCGCTGATGAGTAAGACGCGGAAATCTCCCGGCTCTACATCCCTAGATTTATGAGGGCGCTTATATCATCGCTATGCCCGGGGTTAGTGTGTCACTCAACATACCAACTAGCGAGACCCCAATACGAATATTTTAATGTTCATTATTCTGATTTCATAAAGATATTTCTAGAATAAGATTTTCTTCTCCCCTTAACAAATAATTGAGCTCTACATGGAATAAAAATTTAGCGGTGTTAAAAAAACGTATTTCACAATTTAATGAAGAACAATCTAATTTGGTTATTTGCTAAAAACGAAGGATTTTTAACATTTTTTTATATTAAAATATATTTTTTTTAATCTCCAACATCACATGTCTTATTTAAATAAAAATTATAACACTGATTTCAAGTTCCATATATACTTTGCAAGCTAAATTGATCCCCATCAGTGCAAATAAATATATTTAACTTTTAATCGAAATATATTGAACTTTAAATCTGTGTTTTAAGTTTCGCTTAACCTAAATAAGTATATTGAACTTTAAATCTGTGTTTTAAATTTTGGTTAACCTAAATAAATAAATTGAATTTTAAATTTGTGTTTTGAATTTTGCTTAACGTAAATAAATATATATCGAACATTAAATCCGTGTTTTGAATTTCGTTTAACGTATATAAATATATTGAACTTTAAATCTGTATTTACGAGTAGAATTTTGTTTTACTAATAAAAATGGAGTTCCATACTCTTAACGCTGGCAAAAATAAAAAATAACGGAACGTGTTTTTTTGTTAACTTAAACCATATTATTTGGTTAAAAAGCTTATAAATAACTTTGATTACGACTTATAATCGGCAGAATTGAAATTTCAATTCAATAAAGATTTTTGAGTAGTTTTCATACATTATTTTGAGTTATTTTCATACATTATTAGTTCAGAGAAATATTAATTAAACGTGTAATAAAAATAAGTTCTATCCTGAAATGGGAAAAAACACTTAATTTTTATTCAGATTAATCACAATCTAAAAAAAATTGGTTAATGTATAATATTTACAAAGTTCTAAAAATGTTCACTTTTCGGAACATCACATCATATTTATAATGGAAAACTTTTTTCTTAATCACAATAAATCAGGAAAAGTTTAAAATTTTAAGTAAAGTATTCTTTAAAAATTTATTGTATATATGTATAATGTATTATAACTCATGTTGTGATTTTTTCATTCAACTATACTTACAGAAATTTACTGATTATAAAATCATCTTAATTTTTGAGGTCTTCTGGAAAAACTTGAGTTACGGGTTAAATTTCAAAATCTGATCGAGAAATCTTTTTTCGGATATTCAAGATTTAGATCTTAATGAAAATTCTTCAGGTTCCTCAAAAAATCCACTAAGGTCACAAACTATGTAGATTGAATTATACGTGTATGTAATGGAGATCTTTTAAATATGTATTCGTTTTCATACGCCATTGAATACACACTACAAGAAGAAATAAAAAAATCGTGTAGTCTTGACAAAGATAACTTCAATACGTAAATTAAATAAGAGCACACGTGTACAAATGAGCACATTTTTTATGTAAATTTTTTAAACACAACGCTTAAGATTCGAATAATAGTCACGGGACAAGAAGAAAATTACCACAACCGCAAAATGGTCGCCAGATAGTCTTACCAACTAGCCTAAGGATGTTTTCTTCTTTGATTCAGTAATTAATTCCTATTGTATAATAATATTGTTATAATAATGCAGTAAAAACGAAACCTAAATTTTTTTTTAATTTAAAGAATATTATTTTTGCTTCGTCGTATTTTCATTGAATAAACTGGAGTGGGATTGACGTACGTTCCCAACAAAATATTCATTTGAGAGGAAAACATACGGATGTTTCGTAATATTTAGTGGAGCATCATATGCGTCTATTCAACTGTAGAGGAATTAATTGCAAAACAAAAGTTTTAAAATATTTATGGAATATTTAATGAGTTTTAAAATATTGTTTTATGTTATTTAGAAACAATAAATTTGTAGGGTTCTTATGTATACCAGTATAATAAAATAAAGGGTTTACAGGAATAAACACTAAAATGAAAAAAAAATATGTTTTTCGTTAGATTACCTATATGTAAAACTTTTGATCTGCGACGATTGAAAATTTCCGTGTCATAATTTGGTAAGACGTTGATCTTCCATTATGAGGTTTCTGGTTCAAGTTCTGATGCTACTCAAATACAAAAAAGGGGATAATTTGGCTATTAAAGTTCGTTTCGTAATAATACTGCTCACACGTGCTAGATGTCTGTGAGTGTTGGTACTGTCCACGTGCGGTAGTATTTCCAACTGTGAGATAACATACTGTGAGGCAATTACTTACTCCAAAAGCTGCGTTATTAGGCCAAATAAATATTGTCTCCCTGCGACGTCCTTCAAAATTTCCGCATAGTCAATTCGGATACATTAAAGGATTCAATACGAATGAATTAAATATAACGACACCGTTTCAAAACCTCAGTGAAAATATTTCAACTTTAAATATATTTTTAGTGCGGCAAACTGATTTCGAGGTTCTCGCCATAGATTTACTTTTATGTGAGTTAAGAACACCAGAACTTAATGTATCTGGTTTATGAAATATGAATTAAAATTTTCTGTAAAAAAGTTCTGTTGAATCACATCAAGGCCTCGAGGATGTTTACATAATATTCAAACTTATCTTTTGGATATTTTGATATTTATTTGTCATGCATCCGTTTTTTTTCTTCCGTATCCCACAACTCTTTGTCTATTAACATTCCGTATCTCTAGTTGTATAAGCCTATACAATATATCAACACACCCTCTTACGTTTATCTAAACGTTATTGCTACCACGATATAAACCTCACTGTTTAAAATGTGTGATTCAAAATCTATTACATTTGATTCAGTAAAATTTTTTTCAGTTTAATATTTTAGGACCCACGATCATGCAATTGATATTTGTTTATTTATTTGAAAAAACCTTTAAGCATTCATTCTCTTTATAAGATCACATTATAAACACATATTTTTCCAAAAAGCTTTAATTTATTGCTGCCCTCGTTTCTTTAATTTTATTTAGATTTTCAGTGGACTTTTATCGATATCATTATATGTTTTTATTTTTTTAATTAATTCTACATATATTTTGAAAATTCATGTTTAAAAAGATTAAGTACTATTTTTTTCCTCTTCAACGTTCTTTTATGTTTATTTTGGCTTTACCTTTCCAACTTAAAGTTTCTTTTGAGCTTTCTGTAGGTTAAGATTTTCCATTAAAAGCTTCTTTTTAAGCGTCCTCTAGCTCCTCCGTCCTACTATCCAAAAAAATTCATCCAGCTGTAAATTTTCTACTTAAAGCTTCTTGATGTTTCCCACGAAGTTTTCTCTAACTTAAGTTTTTCGACTAAAAGCATCCTTTAAGCTTTCTTTATAGCTTTTTCTAGCTTTAAAATGTCCATATAAAGCTTTTTCTATATAAAGCTTCCTATTAATATTTCTCTTGTTTTAACTTTTCTACTTAAAGCTTCCTAATAACATTCTAACTTAAAATTTCCATAGTTAAAGTAAAAAGAGTAAAATACATTACATTTATAATAACAATATTTTCATTTCTTTAAAAATCCCAAAAGGTTCAGCAATTTGTTGAATGGTTCTGAATGAAAATCAACAGGTCCCTACCCAACAGGCTGGTATGAAACATGTATTTAGTGCGAATTGGGGTGGTGGAGACCCCGCGCCAGAAAAGGACCTCTGCATCCCACATTTACACAACTATTTACTCTTTCTCTCACATTTTAACCCATGCTCGACTTCACACCCGCATCACATATAAAATAAAGCGGAATATCCCAAACTATCCAACTATATTATATTTGCCTTTTTTTAAATAATATTTCAAATATCTATTCGATTTAAAAAAAAGATTTGTGAAATATAGGGATAAATATAGTACGACGAAGTTTATCAAACATGAAAGATAAAAAGCCTTAAAAATATTAAAATATACATAACAATGTATTTGAGCGTGTAAGAAGCAAAAAAAAGCATATCAGAAAATGAATTATTTCGTACAATACTGCTCAATATATCTGAATTCACGATTCAGACATGCTAAAGAGCGTGGCCATGAGACAACACTATTTTCGGCTCCAGTAATCGAGTATTTGAGTTAAGAATAACTGGAGCAGGCAAATATCTCACAATTTGCCATTATATGTGATGGATATTCTATCGCACGTCAACTGGCATTGACACTCGCCACACGTCTAGCGCTTGAGAATATTTCATGATAGAAAGAAGTATATACCTGTTTTCTCTGCCTACCCTTATTTGGACATGATGCGATGGTGAAGATG
Source organism: Odontocerum albicorne (assembly GCA_949825065.1). Classification (NCBI taxonomy): domain Eukaryota; kingdom Metazoa; phylum Arthropoda; class Insecta; order Trichoptera; family Odontoceridae; genus Odontocerum; species Odontocerum albicorne. The sequence goes on from OX463844.1 coordinate 7,199,233, forward strand.
AGTATAACGTTATATATTTTATTTCAAATCTAGATTAAAAACTTCTCTCTGGCTCCATCCCAACTCATTGTCTACGAAGACTGTTGGGGTCAACTCTCCTCGTCCTCAGGTTGTATGCTCTTCTGTCCCGGACTACGCCCCCCAGGCCGTGCCTCTGCATCAGGTTATCTTTTTGCACCACCCATGAATTCTTTGGTCTTCCTCTGGTTGTTATTCGAAGAAGATCCATGGAGATTGCCTAGTTCACAATGTGATCGGGTGCTCTGCGTCCAACGTGCCCATACCATCTCAATCGCCTCTCCTCCATCTTGTTGTTGATGTCTGTATCACCTAGGCTTCCACGAATGCGTGAGATTTTTATTTTGTCTCTTAGGGACACACCAGCTGACCATCTTAGCATGCGCATTTCAACAGTTTCTAGTTGCCTAGAGTGAGAGTTATACATCGTACAACATTCGGAGTCATAGAGGAGTGCGGGTCTGACAATCGTTTGGTATACTTTTCGTTTTAACTTTACTGGCATTTTCGGATCACATAGAACTCCCGTCATTGATCTAAATTCATCCATCCCACACTAATTCTATGTGTTACATCTGCTGCACATCCTCTATCGCTATGGATGAGTGACCCAAGATACATAAAGGAGTCACAATTTGGTAATGTTTCTCCATCCATTTGCATTACGGGAGTGACAGCATTTGTGTTCTCAGATGGTAGGTACAGATACTCTGTTTTCTTTCTGCTCAGTCTCAATCCATTGTCCTCCAAGATTCCACCTGTAGGGTACCCACGTCCCTAAAATATTGTCAACATGCAGGGTCAACGACCGATGAATCAACCTCTGGATATGGACAATTGTCACATATCAGAACGTCAACACTGTTTACACGCAAATAATATTTACATCGCATTCCAAGGTAGAAAGAGAACATATCACGCCGTCTCGCCGTTTCGACAATAAATATCCTACCCACTGTAGTATCCGCAGCGCTTGCGACCACCTCAGCACGCGCAGGAGTGAGATCGAGATATACCGCGGACGCAGTCACGCGTCCCGTTCTGAAATTCTATATATACCTACTTATCGATGCATAAAGGCACTTGTTATTATTCGCTTGACCATTCATTTCTGTTTATTATTTATCGACTATTCACTCTCACTTTTATCGCATTCCTGAATCGACGTATTTTATTTTAAATACAAAACAAATCAAAATCATCACGACGTATCAAATTAAGCATCCCGCTAAATTGATGACCCCGAACGAAAAGGAACACAGAATTCGACCAAAGCGAATACAGAGATGTCAACATCAACATCACCAGCACGTCCTACTAGGACACACGCTAAACACCTTTCCAGACTATTTTGCAGAACAAAAAACAAAAGAAATAATATCAAATATTTTTTTTCGTTTATGTAAATTATTAATAAATAAGATTACTGTAAATGAACACTAAATATTTGCATTTAACTGACCACAGGAGAATTATTCATAAAGTTTAGAATTATGCATAAACTATTTAAAAAGGTAGCGTATTGTTTTTTTTAATATAACAGAAGGAAAATAATACTTCTCATGATTTTACTAGACATTTGATGACAACCTTCATGGATTAATATAAGTAAGCCTCCTTTTTGTATTCGGAGATTACGGGTATCGATTCCCGTTCAATTAAAAAAAAAGATATTTGGTCTAGTTTTAATTAAAACTTCTCTAATATTTTTTCTGGCTGATTGAAAGACATTGTCACGTGGCTATAAATCCACTGTTGTTTTGCTTGCAAAAAAGTTAATTATAATACAATATTAAATTTGATTTTCATAAATTTTCTTCATAGACTCAATACAACTTTTATTTTATTTGCAGGCTATGTTTTATTATGTATATTAGTGAAAAAGTAAATTGATTTAAAATGTTAAATAATGAATACTGTTAATTGAAAGTCTATTTTTTGTTTTGTTTAAATTATCAAATGAATATTTGAAAAAAAAATACAAAGGTTCTTCAAAAATATGTTTTGATACTATTTACTTGCATTCTTAAAATAACTCGTAGAAGTTTGACAATAAAATGATATGATATAAACAACATTAATTTTAATAAATCTATTTAGAAAACTGTTATATTTTTTAAGGATATTACATGGCGGCCACTGAAAGACTGAATGAAAAAAACAATAATAGCTTTTACAGACACGTGTTTTTTTTTAATATTATTTTATTTGGAAATATAATTTTTGCATTTTTTAGCATTATGTGTGAAAAACAACATCCCTCAAATGACCACCGTTTTTCTGCTCACAAATACAGGCTCTTTCTATAGCATTTTCCATGACCGTATGCAAGGTTTCAGGTCGTAAACGTCGGATTTTGGCTCAAATCTTCTCCGTAAGTGCTTGAATTGTTCGAGGTTTATTTACGAAAGCCCGTTCTTTCAAGTAGTCTCACAAAAAAAAAATTGGTGAATTTTTGAAATCTGGTGCAAATTCAGCTTTTTTTTTTATTATTCGTTCACCGAAAATTTCTCGCAGGAGGTCCATCGTCGCTCTGGCAGAATGCGCAGTAGCTCCTTCCTGTTGAAACTATAACATACTACCTGATTATAAAAAAACTCAAGCATTGTCCCATACAGGGCGCCATTGATTCTTTCTGGCGGACCTTCCTCATTTTCAAAGAAATAGGGGCTGATAGCTCTTTCAGCCATAACACCGCACCAAACAATGCATTTTTGGGGGTGCAATTGATGCTGATGTAATTTCCTTACCCCTCTCAGTACCCCAAAATCTGCAGTTTTTTTTGTTGATGCACCCGTTTAAATGAAAATGGGCCTCATCACTCATTATCAAGTTGTTCAAAAAGTTGTTGTTATCTCTGGCTAGGTGTTGAAATCGAATGGCGTACTGCAGATGCTGCAGAGTATCTTGGGGTAGTAAATCTTGGACCATTTGGATCTTGCATGGAAATATTTTTAAATCCAGTTTCAGAATCTTCTGAAGCGATGTTCTGGCGATGCCTAGTTGAGCAGAGCGACGGCGGGTAAAGGCAGATGGATCCTCAAAGACACTGCCGTACAGCTTCTACCACTGCGTCAGTGCGCACAGTGCGCTTAGAACCTCTTCTCGGAAGATCGACGGCTCATCCAGTTCTTTCAAAGCGGACGATAAGGTTCTAATCATGTTATCGCTAGGAGGTACTCTGACATTAAAATGTTGCCGGTATTTTCTCTGAGTTTCAATAATTGATCTTTCACTGGAATAGAAAAACCCAATGAGTTTTACTCGTTGCTGGACATCACACGTAACCATTTTAATCTCCAAGGGATGCTCTATAGCCTGTAAAAAATTAAAATGAACAAGTTATGACTTTTTTAAACCCTTTGGACTTTTAGTGGCTACCATGTACAAAGAAATGAAATTTGTGCTAGACACTTTTTACAACTCGAGGGTGGCGAGCTCAATTCTGGTTGGTTTGAAGAGATTTTCATTTGGCAATAAATTACCTGATTGTTCTGTATACAACATTACTATAATACAAAACAATGATAAAGTTTATAATTTATAGTTAAGAATTCGACACGTTGGAAGTTTAAATATGTTAAGTCAAACAATGTGTAACGGCATAGCCTTACCAGTGTTAAGGTCATTAAGATGTTCCTTCATCGTCAGGGGAACACAAACAAGACGGTGACAGAGAAGCACAAACAAGATTATGACGAGGTGAAAACCTTGAAACCGGTAGAGTTATATCATTATTATATGAAGAATAAACAGTGTTTGACTAAAGAAATTACAATGATATAATATTTTATTTCTTGAAAATTTTATTACGGCAAATAAAGAAGGCATAACGTCATTTTTTAATTATAATATTTGCAAGGTGGCAGATCAATAAGTGACATAAGTACAAAGGCGTAACCATCGGTCTCTCTCATCTCCCATAGCAAGAAGAGGGTTGCTAGGAGTAAATTCCATACAAATCTAACTTGTAATCGGTGCCTTTAATAGTCCATCATTTTCCATCCATTCACTCAAGTATTTTCATTGAAAGGTGCTTGGCAACGTTGCTAGGGGATGGTAGGACGCCGAGCGCTGCGCACCCCTACAGTACATTAATTTAGGTTTGGAACGCGGTTAATAAAGTCCGCGTTCTCTATAAGATATTTCATTTCGTAAGGAAGCGTTCAAACGTTTAATTTTTTTTGGTTGAAAATCGAACTCGAAATATTTTTTAATTCATATTTATTTACTAAAAAAATGTGTTTTTATGATAAACTTTTTGGCCTAGTTAGTTTCTTGACTCTTGACATCCACCCGTAGTTTCAAGTTCGATTCAAGATGGTAAGAGAAAAATAAATAAATATAAAATGAGTCTCAGTCTGGTTACGATACTTATATGCGTCAGACGTGTGCAAGTATTGTTTCCTTTTCACGTGCGGTAATATTACGATTGCGAACAACTTGTTCTGTGTCTGCTTCAGTGGTTTTAAAACCTGAAGGTTTACTAACGGGGCTGAAAAAAAGGTTGTCTCTCAGCTACACCCATCAATTTGTCTATCATAAATAATTAATTCGACTAAGTTGAACGGTGCTGTCTGAATGACGAACCAATCTACGTGGAATAGGCAATCTAGCAAAAAAATATTAAAATTATTCGGTTGTGCTGTTTTGGATAATAATTGGACATTAATAGGAAACACGACATTGATCTTGCAAATTATGCTCTGTTCAGCGATCGATAAGACGTGAGAAAGTGAAAGATCAACGCATAGATATCTGGATAGTATGACGGAGGTCTATTGTACTCTGGGTAATACCAATTGAAGAAGATATGCCACTGTTGGAGATGGGTGATAGAGTGGTGACTATGATGAGTTTTTATATTTTATTCAATATTTAACAATAATTTTAAAAGTTTTATTTCCCCTATTGGTATAAGATAATTATACATTTAGTAACTTAACCTTTTCAGAACTGAAATAATTGTAAAAAACGGTTTTAAAAAATATACTTGCGTATGAGTGTATTATTTACACTTAATGCAACAGTGTGCCATATTAGTTTAGATAAAGGGCGCCCAAAACGTCCAAAGTCGATATTACAATATCCTAAATTTGATTTGTTATCAGAAAACAGAAATATGTTTTTTTATTTATTTTTTTAACACTTTTTATTGCAAATACAATCTGGCGGGCGTATTGCCAGGCGACATTCTCTGCCAACCAACCAGACAAAAGTAAATGAAGCAAGTTACGTGGTCACATAAATAATTCAAATGACTATCCATCCCCACGAAATCCATAAACATATATGTGAGCACATGCCCACGAACCCCACAAAGACAGACAGTCACCCGAACATTCCTTTTTCGGGAGGGATGGTGGAGAGGAAAAGAAAAGAAAAATCAGGAATGAAACACGTTATTTTACTGACTAGAAATTAAGAGGTTTTTCAGTCGCTTCTTAAAGCATGACAAGGACGGAGCGAGTCTTATATTGGTTTGTAACTGATTCCAGTCTCACTGCATAGACAGTAAAGGACGACATAAAGAAAGAAGAGCGGTGAACTGGAAAGGCCAATAAGCAATCTCTATTTGAGCGTAGCGCTAATCCATGATTGGAAAGACGCAAATATATCACACAGTTGTTTACAAAGTGCATAGAACTCTGTCCATTATAATATACGCCAGGTCTGAAGAGGATAGGTTGTTTTTTTTATCAATCGTTTTATTAAGAATTGAACATGAACCGTCGGTGGCCGTGATCTAACGGTTAGCATTCTAGATCTAACAGTTAGTTTATATGCTCTCCCATCATAAAAACTTATAGTGCTATTAAACAACATAAAAATATTGCTTTATAAAACTGCCTAACAAAAGGTTGTATCAGATTAAACTTGTTGATCGTATTGCACGTTTGATCTCCTTCCTATCGGTACTCTGGGTTTAACATGTCAATAATGTGTGCTTGATGGAATGCAATATCTTGCACACAAAAAAATCAAAACACGAATAGGTGTGTTCTATTCATAAGATTGCTGACAATTATACTTAAGGACGATGGATAGTCTATCGATATCAATCGAATTTTAATAATTATTACCTTCGAGTTATGTATCATAAAAATTTAAAAAGATAATTTAAACACATTGAATCATATTTGAAATAATTTTGTAAATATTTCATTTACAAAGTAAAACTTTATTCAATTGAATAATGCTAATTTATTTTAAAATTGATCACAGCAATATTACGTCAATCAGAAACACATCAATAAAGAAGGGGTAAAAGTAAAACGATTAATACTATTGACACATTATCAAGGCTTTTGGTAGATTATCAAGATTTCTGGAAGTTTTGATCTTCCAATTCCTGAATTTTAGCCTCCTTTGAGGACTTTTACCCTCTTTTGTTTTGGCATATTTGGAATACTTACACATTATACGGTTTCTTTTTTAAAATCGAATCTTAATGAATTACTAAATTTTAAATTTTAATCCAGAACTGAAAACAATATCTGTCGGGTACAATAATTGTGACGACATCCGTGATCTAGTTGGTAAGACGCCTGTCTCCCAGCAAGGAGGTTACAGGTTCAAATTCCGCTATAACCCAAAATTTGAAAAAAAATTCCAGCCTGGTTTTCACTTAAGGCCACTTTAACATCTTTCGTTGGTTGTAAGAAATTGCCACGTGGCAATAAGCCCGTCAGGTTGCACTGTATACAACGAAAGTGTAATATATTACAATCACTCCGTATTTTTACTGGAATTGCAGCTCTACAGTGATCTGAAAGTTTGTCAACTGTCGACAAATCATAAGTGATGAATACAATTAGAGTTTCTGATTTCTTTATTCAGTTTGAAGAAAACAAAAAAAACCGTATTCAATTTTACTATTTTCAACAAAAAGATCCTAATAGAACTTTTATAGTAATTTTATAATGATATGGATTAATTTCATATAAATTTAAAATATTGGGTATCGCTGCTCTACGTGTGAGGCTGTACTCTATCGGAGATGCGCTACGGGCAGTATTCGTAGCGTCTTCGCTACGCCACCCGCTTCACCTCAATAATCTGTCTGCGTTTTCCTCCACGGTTTACGGTCTACGCTCCCTCTACGATTCTACGCGGAGCTCCGAACCGGTGCGACAAAATTGAGTTTTATTGAGTGAAATGTTCATTCGGCAACTCGATAATAAAGATTGATACAGGGGCTATAAATCTTTACACACACCTCCTTGATAACGTGTTTTGTATTTAAAAAATTTAAAGAGTGTTTTCTCTAAAAAAAAAATGTGGAAATGGATTGTGTAAGTATATCAAAATATTTGATCTTTTATTTATTAAGGTTTTGAATTAAAATTTTTAAATTAACGTTGACTTGCTTGCTTATAAATAAACTAAATCGAAACGTCTCCGCCCTTTTCCACGTGTTTGAAAATATTTAAAGGGTTCAGCTACCATGGAATTGAATAATTTTTAATTTATATATTTTTATGAAAGCTCATATATTTACTTTATGGAATTTTTTTTTGAGAAACTTTGTAAAATATATACTACAAGTGTTATTTTTCGAGTTTGTGACAGAACTGAAACAAAATTATAGAATTTATTACGAATTAAAAAAAAACCTTGTCCACATAGATATTAAAAAAACTTAAAAGTAATTATTAAAAAAAAGTTTTATTAACAACACTTTCAAAATACCTTCACTGATTAATATTTTGAATTGTTTTTCTAACAAACTTTTTGAAAATGTCAAATAAATTCTAAATATAGAAATCAGTATATTCGTTTTTATAAAGATGTTCCTGTTGAAATATTTATATGACGTGTATCAATCAACCCCCTTCATTAAGTACACCTATATTTTTCCAGTGCTTTACATAATAAATCAGCAATGTAGTTAAATAGCCCCCTGAGTTCATTACCTATGAATGTTGAACAAATATTCATTCACCTTCGTCCCTCGGGAAGTATCACGCGGTTGTAACAACCTGTTGGAGCCAGGTCCCTTCACCGTACACCTCGCCCCTTTGCTGCTCCTTCCAGCCCCTAGCCGCCCCCAGCTCGCAGAATAAGGGTGGTTACCGGTTACGTGAATAACCTGTCAAATACAAAACGGGGTTTTCCTTCGATTCTAATTAAATTCACGTAATGCAGCTCTTTTAAGTGACACTTTGCTTTAGTAATTATTTGCCTAGTGAAAGATTTTATCTCTTTTCAATATAGAAATAAAAGTACATTTCAGGCGTGTCGCACCTTATTAAATATTTTTTAAGAAGGTTTTTATTTTTTTTAATAAAGATCTGACAGGCCTGTCGTTTTCTTTAAGGTTTACTATGAAGACTTTTTAATATTTTCGAGAAAACCAATGAGTTTGAAATGAATGTTTACATCAGTGCAATTGATGGAATTTGATCGCCTAATTCGTTAGGTGCTTGTCTAGCGGGTTCGGTTTTGTAGGTATTTTTTAAAAATATTTGGCATTCTGGTTTTCACATAAGGCCTTTTTTATATAAAATTATTTGGTTTGAAAATATTCTCACATGATTGAAAAATTCACCAGGTTATAATATATACAGAAACAATGTAATACAATATGACAAAAATATTTTTCAATTGATAGTAAAAAAATAGCTTTTTTGTAAATTAAGTTCAAAATCTAAAATAATTCTTCGATTATTTTTTCATATTCTTTGCATATACAACTATGTAAAAATCCTTTGAAAATTGATGAAAGCTTTCGTAAACTGGTAGGTTGAGCTATTGTCTTTCGACAGGGTAATTTTATGGTTCAATTCCCGATGATTCCAAAAAAGTTTATAGAGCATATTTATTTTATGGAAAGTTGTAGAGCTTTCGAATGGGTGATTTTTATGATTCGATTCCTGATGATTTAAAAAATGTTGTTAAACAGACCCTATTTAATGCAAATTTTTCACAGATCGCCAGTTATATAGCCGTTTATATAATTTATGCAACCAAAATCAATTTACATAATCGAAATTAAATACAGTAATAAAATGACTCTTTATTTTGAATATTTTGAACATTTATTAATTATTTATTATGTATGGACAGTATTCTTTTGCCAATGTATAAAAAAAGCACAAATATATATATCATATATTTTTACGAAGTTGATTGAATGGTAAAAATGACTAGCAAAATATTAAGCTGAAACAAAAGTTTTTTTTAAATATTTTCTTAAGAATGGAAGTTTTTTTTTAATTTTAAGATTCCTATAAGGATGAGATTTAAAGAATTTAATTAAAGTCCCTTTATTCAGAAGGAGGCACATCTTACAGTGCGAGAAGTTTTAAAATCACAAGTAATTTGGATTCGCTTCTCTTTTTACCTTTTGTAATTGATATTTACTGCGGAAGGAAATTAGATAGACGAAACTTCTTTGAATTACAAAGGGGACAGAGTCGCTGGATTTGCAGTACAAAGAAGATTTATGGACGGCTTATTTGCAAGCATTGATCAAGAACAAAAAATAAAACTTACCTAGTCAGAAAGCAAACTTTTAAGGTTTTTGTTTTGTTTTTCAATTTCAACAAAAAAATATTAAATTTTTTTTATAAAATATGTTATTTTCATATTATCTTGTTTTTGCTTAATTAAATTTTGAGAGGTGGTCACAATATTTTTTTTTGGTTTTCCTTGAAGATTATTTCCATTAAATGCAGTAGCAAAAAAAAACAAAATTAATTATTTAACGGTAAAAAAATCATAACACTCTATTAATTAATTTAATATAAAAACTAGCTAAATGTTTACTAACTATAACAGAGTATAAAATTTACGTTGTTTTAATGGAAAGACGATCTGTAAAGTACAAGTACATAACAATGCTAGAAACCCTTCGTTTTGTCAATTTAGAGGACAGCTATACTAGGGAAAGCCTGTGACGATGTGGTCACATTCCTTAATAAGAAATTTCATCAATTTGTTCTAAATACCAAAATATTCGGTTGAAGCATTCACATTCTGCGTTGTCATCCCATACTATACATACGAGTATACACACAATTCCAGTCATATAATTATCTCAACAACCATATATTATAATAATCAAATCCAGTAACTCCTCATCACAGACCCTACATTCGCATCAGTCATTCACTCACACACCTACGTGGATAACTCCGAAAGCTCCTCACGTAACAATTGTCATATGTTAAAGAGCGACCTTATTATATATATTTTTAATTTGAAGGCATGATATAAAAAAACTGCCATCGAATTGACTATTTCATTTGGATAATATTTAAAAATATAATTTTAATATAAAAAATCATTAAAAACGATTTGGTGTGTGGAGTTTTCACATTTTAAATCTAAGATATGCTTTAAGGCTGCTAAATATTGTAAAATTTTGCCAGACTTTTTTTAATGAAGGAAATGTGAAAAATGAGAGAAATCATATGAGTTGTATGAGAAGGTGTATGGATGTAGAAGAGGGGGAAAATTTTGTGTTGCGATAGTAAATTCTGTTGCTTTATCCTCTTTTTCTTTCTTGACAGGGAAACAACGTGATAGTATGTATGTATGTAACATTTTTATCTGATAATTTTTCGATTATCATTTATTTAAATTTCCGTACATTAGGAAAGTTTGGCGCTGTGTGCTATATGTTTTAACAAACAATGAGTTTTCAACAGTTTCAATATGACCATACAATAATAATGTTATACGAATTGATATATCTTAAGTGCTTAACAAGGCTTGCAGAAGGAGAGGAAGGGGTAGGTTCAGGATTGCCGCCCCAGGCCTACACTCCCCGCCGCCCCTGTTCTAATCCCCGCCCCGAGGAGCCTAGCACGTTCGCGGGATATTCAATATGGTGTTTTATTGCCTAGCCTAATGCCCCACAACTGAGGTGCGATCGATCTCCAGGGATCCTCGGGAAAACCCTCGGTGGTGAATTAACACCTGATTTCCTACAGTTTTTGAAGGAGAAAAACAAACGTAAAGAATAAAACAATACAATGGAACTAGTCACTGAAATAAATATATAAATAAAAGTATAAATTTGTTGATTCTTTAACAGGAACAGATATATATTTGAAAATTTTTTTTAAATGAAATTTACAAAACATACAATATTTCAATATTAAACATTTTAACGAAAGATTGTGAATTCAAATTCTAAATATTACCATATATTCTGCACTGGCCATACACATATGTGTTAAAAATATCCAGCGCACAATTAACATTTGTTTATTAATTTTTAATAAGAGCATTATATAGAACGTGTGGTAAAACAACATATGACATAATAAGAAAAGAAAATTACAAAAAGATGCAGTACTTAAGATGAAGAATGAAGCATTAATATAGTAGAAATTGTGAAAAATGAAAGATTGACAAAAACTATAAATACAAGTACTATATAAGACACGATTAGTTTGAGAAGACCAAAAAAACGTGACACAATTAAATTAATCATATTCTGAAAAAGGAAGAACGAAAATTCTTTACAGTAGGAGAGTATGGAGGATAGGTTAATGAATATGGCGGAAGTGAAATATATATGCCGGGATAGAATATGTTCTCTCTGCTTACCCTTTTAGGGACATATTGCGATAGTGATAACTATGGTTATGACATTTATATTATTAAGTGTTGCTGTACATTCTACGCCGGCCATACATATGTACGTATATATTAAAAAATGGTCCAACCTACAAATAACATTTTTTTTAAGCCAGTAAAATGTGTTTTTATTTTTATGAATACATTGCGTTTCGGAAATAGTTGATATTTTACCAGTCCTTTCGAAATTAAGTACTGTTTACTTAAATATCTCAGAACACATCAAATACGGATAATGCAATGGGGTGGTAAATCATATATACTCGAACCGGACAGTATCAAAACTGCTAAAATAATGACTTACGAGAGTGAAGCATGGACATAGAAAAGAACTGAAAAGAGCCGAATGAATACTGTAGAAGAATACACGAGGTGACAGTGTATGAATGCGAACTTAAGGTTGCTTTGATGAGTAAGACGAAGAGCACTGTGATGTAGTTTAGGTACGTGTAACGAAATTAATGAAGAATTACTAACAAAACAAATATACAGTGCAAATGTGAGTGGAATGCGTGGTAAAGGAAAACCCAAAAAAGTATGGATAGATCAAATTAATATTATTTTGAAAGAAGGAAATGTAAGAAGTAAAATGAATTGTGGGAGCCTTATGAGAAGGTGTATGGATAAAGATAAGTGAAATACGTGTGTAGAGATAAGAAAATCAGGCACTCTGTTCTCTTTGCCTACCCTAGTAGGGAACGGCGTGATGAATGTTTTAAATTTATTTACATGTTACAAGAAATCTTATACCAACAAAATTTGTGAAAGAACATCAGAAAATTTCATGTGGACACACAATTTTAATGGATCTGGGTTTGTTGCCTTTCATTTGTCGTGTCCCCAGTAAACTAGGTGTTTGCTTGTATCATATGTATAATATATAATTTATACTTTATGGCAAAATTTCATTATACATATTTATGGACAGTATCATTCTACCCACGGCCAAGCCAAGAGTCTTTCATCCATCTTTAAAAAAAAAATTGTACATTACAACTTCGAATTTAACGTTAAGATTTTTCCTTTAATTATTTTGTACTTCACATTATCCAATTTTAATAACTAGTTTACTTATAATCTGGCATTTCTTCCTCATTTATTTCATAATTTCACTGACAAGTTTGATAATAATTTGTATTATATAATGTCTAAGACGAAAATAAAAGATTCTTGCTGTTCAATAAAATAATATTATAAATTAAAGAAGTATTTGGCTGCGGCTTAAATGAGATAAGGGAGGATTACGCGGTCTCAAATCATAACGCAGATTTTAGTCTTGTGGAGTTTTTTTATCTTTGGATTTAAAGCATTTTTTTCCAATATTTCTTTCAAAGCGAACCATCAACATATTCTTTTGAAAATACATATTCGGAAACGGATTTATTCCACAGTAATAAATGCGTCATGGAATATTAATTTATATATTTATTAGAAGGTGTGAATCATTCTATTTGGTTTGATCAATTTCTTTGTCGCATTATGTTCCATAAACTTTTTTGTTGCAAAAGTAAATTTGACCACAGTATTCCAGATCCATAAAACGTCGAAACTTAACCAAATGACATATTTTAACTTCAAAATAATGACAGTGGTCTGATGTATTATGAAACAAGATACTCGTATACTGTTTTGAAATAAGAAAATCTGTCAAAATAAATGAGGTTTGATAAAAAAAAACAGACTTTCATCACACAAAAAAAAGCTCGAAATGACGACTTTCGTAGCCTAGTTGGTAAGATGCATGTCTTCCGATTAAGGTTTAATGGGTTCGATTTCTGTTGTAAACCAGTTATTTTTAACCTGTACACCGCGTTAAAAATCAAATTCCACGAATCCTGTGCGCGGCACAATTTCGGCGTTTTTTTAATTTCTAAGTTTAAACGCGTATTTTGTTTAGAACCACTGATATTTGATTACACCACCAAGTAAACATGACATTCAAGTAATTTTCTGATAATAAATAATAGTCATTACTCTTAAGGAGACTCGTTAAGTAAAGGAGATAAACTAAACATTACGTAAAATACACAAAGGAATGCTACAGATCAGATCACAGGCGTTTGTGCTTCCCGCGAGGAACACGTTAAAAGGATTCCAACCTGATTTTTACTGAAGGTTTATTTGAAAAAAAAAATTGATTAGAAAAGGTTGGATCATTGCAATACATCCGCCAAGTTATATTTTATACGACGAAATTGTAATATGTACAAAACAAATTTACTGAAACTGAAAATATGGAATAATACAATTAATAACATTTTAAAATACCCACGAGACCAAACGATGACACATTCACTAGCATAAACATGAGTTATGCTACAAGAAACATGGTTCACTGAACGGTTCAAACTAAAAAATATATACTTGTCTTTTTTGTGTTTATTTTGAGTTTTTTTTTCTCGGTTGATCCTGTTGTCACTTTGTCAAATTTTGTTGGATTCATAATAAAGGTGAAAATCCCCTGTTACGCTGATCTCCTCAATTCACTTGTCGAATCCCCCCGCGCACATAAAATAAATCTCGCCATAAATAAAAATCTCTAACAAGGCAATACTCAGGTTCCAAAGCTATAACTCTTAGAGTGCCGTAGTAACCAAGGCACTGTAATACTTTAAGAATAAGATGACAAGGTTTGCCAGAGAAACGGAACTGTTTTCAGCTCAACATGTTCAGAAAATTTCAACTGTGATGGTTTTTTTATTCGAGAATAGTCATTTTTGTCACGGTTTTTTTAAATTTATTTATTTGAACTTTCGAAAGACTTTTTTTGGTTCAATATATTACTGAAATATTAATTAAGAAATACAATTGTTGTATGACAATACGTACTGAATCTTTAATTCCAGCTGAATCAGTTTTAATCGGATGTAACATACTGTCAACTGAAAGATTTCTAATGTGTGCCAGATTTTGATATGACGCAAGTAATTTTTATGACTTATGATTTTAGTTATTTATCAAGGCTTAATGTATCATTGAGATTTATAACTTGCCTATTTTTGGAGCGCTACGTTTTAGGGATGTAGAATGTAATGGAAGCGTTCTATGATGATTAAAAAACTATGAAAACTTTCCGGCGTTAGTCAATTTTACTTTTTCACATAAGATTTAAGATTGAATACCAAAAAATAAGAAATTTTTAAGGATATCAAAGTTAATTTGAAAAAAATCTTGAATTTTTTGTCTGATAACCAACATAAATATGTGTGTCAAATAATCTTTATTTTATACGTGGTTGATTTTATCCGTTTTTAAATTTGAAAGTGAGTTTTTTCAAACGGTTAAGTTAGTTTAAAAAAAATGTGGTTTGTAACATACTTGTAACAAATTGAAAAATATAGTTTGTAATATACTTGTAACAAATTTAAAAATGTAGTTTGTAACAAATTGAAAATCGCTGAAAAAAATCTAACTTAATTTTTTGGTGTAATTTGACATACTTTTGTTAAAATAACTATAGAGGTCGTTATATATCAAAATTAAATTAGCCGTATCCGACCGTTTTTTAACCTATAGTTATTGATTCTCATGGTAATATGAATATGATTATATTCAGAATGTAATAATATATTTTATATCGTTATCAAATATTCACTTTTAAAATTTAGTAAGCTTACTTTATGTGTCAGCAACAATAATCTATTGTAAACACATTTATGGTACGAGTATATTTAGTAAGCTTACTTTATGTGTCGGCAACAATAATCTATTGTAAACACATTTATGGTACGAGTATATTTAGTAAGTTTACTTTATGTGTCGGCAACAATAATCTATTGTAAACACATTTATGGTACGAGTATATTTAGTAAGCTTACTTTATGTGTCGGCAACAATAATCTATTGTAAACACATTTATGGTACGAGTATATTTAGTAAGCTTACTTTATGTGTCGGCAACAATAATCTATTGTAAACACATTTATGGTACGAGTATATTTAGTAAGCTTACTTTATGTGTCGGTAACAATAATCTATTGTAAACACATTTATGGTACGAGTATATTTGACATTTCATGATAGATTATTGGTGGGTCTCGACTATCTTATTTTCAAAACTATTTTCTTTCAATCAATGTTGGTGCTAGCTCTTATAGCTTGCATATAACGCATAGAGTGACAAAACGTTGACCTAAAGTGATTTTGTAAGAAAAAAAGGTAAATGGTTCCATTATGGATCGGTTTGAGAAAAATGCAACATTGTAAATCAGGCGGGCGGGACTTTCGTCTGGATACTGTATAAACCGGGGGACACGTTTCCTCTCACGTTTAAAAAAGTCTATCCTCCATACAACATTTATGTATGGAAGGCTTTTTCTTTTTTATAAAGCATTTTAACAAAGAACTAGTTTATATCCCACTTTTTGTGGGTGTAAGGCTAGTTTAGCTTCAACTCGGTCGCTAATAACGATGTCCTTTATGATAAAGCGATCCCAGTAAGTCTGTACCATTATTATGAATTACGACACCTTCTTGTGAAGACTTCGGGAATAAAATTATTCTTCATCGGCCAAGTTTTGTAGTGGAAGTTTCAAATATAATGTTTATTTCATCGATGAATTTGGTGAAACTTGTTTTAAAAAATAAGAACCTGCATTGAAATTTTTGAAGAAAAAAGTAAATTGATACTTCTTGAGTGTAGTTTCAAATAAAGATTCATTGTTTAAATAATTTGACTCTTATTGATACAGTTTAAAAAGTTGCATTACAAGTAATGATAGACATAAATTATTAATTAACTAAATTGCCGTTTTTGTATTACAGTTTTAATATACACGAACTATTTGGGTTTATATGTTTCCCTTCAATCCTCGTATTCAAGGCGTTGTTGGAAACTTTGTGGCGTTAGTTTTTGTGCCAACTGCATTTTATGCAGAAAAAAGTGCAAACTGTCTCTTAAAATTCGTTGCAGTGTCATTCAAGACATTTCACAAAGCAGAACATCGTCTGATGAAAGAGGCTTGATCATCAGCGATACTTTCTTTTGCCTTTTGAATTTTCTCATTAATGCGGATAACAAACTGTCTTCTGACTTGAGTTAAGTCAACTACTGCTTGTTGGTGTTGAAAAGTTTCAATTTGTCTCCTAACAGTTGATTTTGCTGGACAATCTTCATTAATAAAATGACGTCAAAATAATTGCTTGAAACTGGACTGATGGACCACGCAGAATAAATTTAATTATTTTAATAACAATGCAACTATAAGTCAGTTACTTAAGAAAATGCAATAAGTTAAATTGATTATTTAAAATATAAAATTATTTTAATAAATGTAAATTAATATAATAAATAAATGCCAAAATTAAGAATGGAAAGGGAATCGTTTCATGAATTTCAATTATACGAGGAGTCGACCTCTCGTTGTATTTTAATATTAGATCTGATATCTGGAAAACTCGTTCAACAAGTGTTTGCCACGAGCGCCAATTATTCAAAGAATGAATATGACAAAGGCTCTATTACCGATCTAGTGAGCGATCCCACCGTCTGCCTCGAGTGGCGCTGCAGTCGCCTCGTGTTCCGGCGGAAAGGGTGGGGGTAGGAAACTGAAAGCAATATCTCGGTGGCCTCTTGATGTCACTTCCGCCTGTTTTCAGGGGTGGACACCGATACATGTGAAATATAGAAAAAAAAATAAGAGATTTAATAAAATTATTAATAATAATAACTTTGTCCATTTGTCATTTTACTTTTATAAAATTTGGACTCCTTTGAGGCTTTTCTTTTTTCGTTCTTGAACGTTAACCTGAGGTGGTATAGGTGGGTTTACTTTTTATTTTGTTTTCTGCCATACGTTTTTTCTTTTATTGTTTTTTTTTTATATGTGGGGATGTGGGCTGGAAGCCCCTCGATGCCCTTGCGGTCAGGCTCGCCCTACATTGGTGGGGTGTATCCCGGCCGGGGGAATGTTTGTGGGATGAGATTTTTTTGAATGATTTTTTTTGTCAGCTATTTATTTTCTGTGTTTTTTTTCTCTTCTTATTCTACATGTTCAAGGGTGTGGGCTGAAAAACATCTGGTGTTCCCGTGGCTGGGCTCGCCCTATATTGGTGGGGTGTATCTTGGTCGGGGGGATGTTATTAGATGAGCCCAGACCTTTTGATAGCTTCTGTTTTTTCATGTTTTCTTTTTTAAACGTGTTCCTGAAATATATCTAAATGTATTATGTACATACTATGTTGCTATCAATAAAACTATATTTATTTATTTAAACATTGCGTTTAGTTAAGAATTGGTGATTCCTCAAATTGGAAAACAAATATCCATTTATACTTTAAAAAATCATTATGAATTATGTACATGTTTATTTCTAGTGGATTATAAATTTAAAAATTCATGTAGAGAATTTAGCTTTCGAATGGCAAATCTTATTGTTTTATTTAGTAGAGACTAACAGATACATGTATTATATTTTAAAAAAAAATCGCCGTAAAGGTAATAATTTATTACAATCATTGTCTCACTACACACAACCTACAATTCGCTGTCAAGGTGATATTTTATTGCAATAATGTTTCACTACACACCACCTACAATTCGCTAACTAGGTGATATTTTATTGCACTCAATGTTTCACTACACACCACCTAAAATTCGCTGTCCAGATTATATTTTATTACAATCATTGTTTCACTACACACCACGTACAATTCGCTGTCAAGGTGATATTTTATTGCAATCGTTGTTTCCCTTCACACCATTTAAAACTGAATGTGTAACTATCAGATATCAGAAAATCTACAAAGATTTCTTTGTAGTTCATTTTCCCTTCGTTAGTTCTGCGGTTTTCTTACCAAATATATATTTCTAAACATATGCAGATAACCGTTTCCAGCTTAGGTTGAATATTTTTTTAATGTTGAATTTTATTTGTGAGTTGAATCTTTTTGTGGGTTGAACCGTTTTTGTGAGAAATATTTTTGTTTTGTTGAATTTTTTGTGGGTTGAAATTTTTTTGTGGGTAAATTTTTTTTTGTAAGTTGAAATTTTTATTGGTTGAACCTTTTTCGTGGGTTGAATATTTTTAATTATAATTTGTATATATGATTCCATATCGTCATCGGCCAAGGTATTTCCTGATTAATAGATTTAGTTTATATTATATTTTGTACAAATACTTTTGCAAAAAACAAAAACGACATATTATGAATAATCTCTATTGTTTTATTTAAGCAAAATTTTATCTTTGATCTAAAATCAAATATGTCAATATCTCTATTTAAAGCATTTTTCTCGGAATGCGCCCCTGCAAGGGTTCGGTATATTTATTCATGCGCAAGGGGCGCGTGTCGGCCTGGAGTGCATTCTGTACCGCGCCCGCTCTATTTTCTCTAGTCTCATATTATAGTTCCCTTCATCTGCGTCTCCATTCAGCTAAGAAAGTGCTTTTACCGATACTCGTTCTGGTGAGGATTAAAACCATCAGAATTCTCTTTCAGGTTATGCATTATTGTTATATCATATGAACGTATATACGTATGGGACTGGTCTTTACTTGTGTGAACAAACTTTTTTCTGTTTTCAGAGTCTGGAATCGCTTTGTTCCTTTGGGATAAAACTAATATATACTCACAAAAAATGGCTTTGATAGCTAAACGCTAACGTATCACGCAAAAAGTTGTTATTTTTTTATGAGAAATACTATTTACTAGTTGCGACCCGTGAAATATTCACGAAAGTAAAACAAATTATACATTTTTTAAATACCGAATGGAGCAAGATCAGCTTATAGTTTTTTGGGTTCATTAATGTTTAAAATAAAAAAGGTACATCTTGATTAATGAATTATTTAATTCTCAAAAATCTCTTTATACACGACCTTTTGTGTATAAACATTACTGTTGTTCAATTTAAATCGTTGTTAAGGTGTTCCTTGAAGACTTGTTTCAGATATATTGACTTTAATGTTTTCGCGTTTCCGACATCTTGAAAAAGCCACATATAATTGTCTGCATTCAAAAAAAGAGCATAAGATAAATAAACACAAGTAATTATAAGGTTCAATATAATAGGAAATAAATGAATTATTTAAATAATTACAATTCAAAATAAATTGGCATCGTCCCCTTTTACATCGGTTCGTTGAGTATAATTTCAATATGTTTCGAAGTATTCCTCTCTCGCTCTCTTGTATTCAAAATTTAATTCTCGTATTCTTTCTTTGGCAACAACTGTACGGGCTTTGGCCTATTTATATTATGATTTATATAAGGATTGAAGAAAAAATAATCTTATAATTCTTGATCTTACCTTATCACATTGAAAATATTATTTTCAAATTAATAAAAACATAATTTGTGTTGTTTAGTATTTTTGGTTTTACTTAATATTTATTTTTATGAGGTAGGGATTTTTGTCTCGTCTTCTATCTACCCTTCCTACCAAATTTCCATTCCTACTTTTAAACTTGTTTAAAATAGTTTCTAGCCCCGTGATTTCCAATTATCTGCTAGTTTTAATACTGTAGCAGCCGTTTTGTTCTTGTCATTCAATAGTTTTTCGATGTATCTTAAAAATTGACTCTTTATTTCCTTTTGTAGTATAATACTCTTCTCTATCTTTCCTTTTCCTTTTAGAATAAAACTTTTTTTTATATAAAGCACAATTTGGTAGGCTTATAACCATGTGGCAATCTATTCCCACTTTAGCGTGTGTCCTAGTAGGACGTGCTGATGATGATGTTGCTGACATCTCTGTATTCGCTTTAGTCGAATTCTGCGTTCCTTTTCGTTCGGGGTCATCAATTAAGCGGGGTGCTTGATTGATAGGTCGTGATGATTTTGATTTGTTTTGTATTTAAAATAAAATACGTCGATTCAGGAATGCGAAAAAGTGAGAGTGAATAATCGATAAATAGTAAACAGCGATG
This sequence comes from Odontocerum albicorne, assembly GCA_949825065.1. Taxonomy (NCBI): domain Eukaryota; kingdom Metazoa; phylum Arthropoda; class Insecta; order Trichoptera; family Odontoceridae; genus Odontocerum; species Odontocerum albicorne. The sequence goes on from OX463844.1 coordinate 7,219,713, forward strand.
AATGGTCAAGTGAATAATAACAAGTGCCCTTTATTCATCGATAAGTAGGTATATATAGAATTTCAGAACGAGGCGCGTGAATGCGTCCGCGGTATATCTCGATCTCACTCCTGCGCGTGCTGAGGTGGTCGCAGACGCTGCGGATAATACAGTGGGTAGAATATTTATGGTCGAAACGGCGAGACGGCGTGATATGTTCTCTTTCTACCGTGGAATGCAGCGTAAATATTATTTGCGTGTAAACAACATTGACGTTCTCGTATGTGACATTTGTACATATCCAGAGGTTGATTCATCGGTCGTTGACCCTGCATGTTGACAATATTTAGGGACGTGGGTATTCCCTACACCACCAAACAAAAATATATTAAGTGAAAACCAGACTAAAACCCTTTTAAAAAAAATATATTCAAGGAATATCTAATCCGTAAAGATTTGGGCTGGAAGACAGATGTCTTACCAACCTATTTTTAAACTCATTTTATTTATGTTGATTTTATAATGTTTTTAACCTGTCAATAATAGTGGATTCGAGTTCCGAGATAGAGCGCTCATGACAACAGTCTGCTCTCTAAACGGCGTTACACAAATTATCCTAATATTATTAGTAGGCCATGGAGGTCATGTGTCAAAAGTAGGGTTTATTTCTAGGCATGAAGCATAGCTTAATTTCTTCTGAAATTTTACGGTAGCAATAAGGTTTCATGAGAGTAAAACGTGGATGTGAAAAAGACTGAGAGGAGCCGAAAAAATGCTGTAGAAATGAGTACCTAGAGAAGAATACATAGTGACAATGTATGACAGAATGATGTGAGTAAGGATAAATATGAACTTAATGCTGATAGGTTAAGTAAGATGAGTACGTTAAGATGGTCTGATCATGTAGAACAAATGAATGAAGAAAGACTAACAAAACATATATACAGTGCAGATGTACAGTTGAATGAAGTGAATATTTTGAAAAAAAAAAAAACGAAACGTAGAAAATAGAGGTTGTATGAGAAAGTGTATGGATGTGGAAGAGTCTAAGGAGATATAATACATATGTCGAATTAGGAAAGTATGGCGCTCCGTCTTCTCTGCCTACCCCGACAGGTAAATGCCGTGATGGTATGTATGTTATAAGGTTTGATTCTAGATACGAAAAGTTTTCCCCATCTTCATATACGAGTATGTATGGTATAGATATGGTATATGCTGATTCCCCTGTAGACTTCGTGACGAGGTTTTGCTTCATACCTCATCTAATTATTTATTGGCCTTTCCAGTTCACCGCTCCTCTTTTTTTACGTCGTCCTTTACTGTCCATGCAGTGTGACTATGGAATCAGTTACAAACCAATATAAGACTCGCTCCGTCCTTGGCATGCTTTAAGAAGCGACTGTAAAAACTCTTCATTTCTAGTCAGTAAAATAACGTGTTTCATTCCCGATTTTTCTTTTCCTTTCCTCTCCACCATCCCTTCCTTTTATTTTGATTGATGATATCTCACTTTACATGAAAAATAATGTTCGGGTGATTGTCCGTCTTTGTGGGGTTCGTGGGCATATGCTCACGTATGTGTTTATGGATTTCGTGGGGATGGATAGTCATTTGAATGATTTATGCAACCACGTAACTTGTTTCTTTTACTTTTGTCTGGTTGGTTGGAAGATATTGCCGCCTGGCAATAAGCCCACCAGATTGTATTTGCAATAATAGTGTTAAATAAATAATAAATAAACAAAAATCCGTTCTTATTTTGTTTCAAGAGAAATAAATCACTGTGTGTGGTTTTATGTGTTTTGTTTAAAACGGTAGTTTATGTAAGTTACATGAATCGTATTTACCTGACCCGTCACGGTTACGGGAATCGTAACGATTATGTCTCTGTATGTTGACACGCTATCTGTAAAGTAATTATACATCGTGTGACATGACTTTTAAAATTACAGAATGCATTAGTCAATACAGGCACATCGACTGTTATCTGTTTTCAGGGTTGAACAAATTCTCTATTTAAGTGTATATTTTTTTCTTCGTATAGTACATGATAATATATTGTAACAACAAAATATTTATTTTATTTCCTTGATATTTTTTAAAATACAGGATTGAGGTATTTTTGACAACCTCTATGGCCTAGTCGGTTAGATGCCTGTCTCCCAGCTAGGAGGTTGCGGGTTAAAATCTCGTTGGAGCCAAGATTTTTATCAAAAAATATTTCTGTGTGGTTTTTACTTAATGTCTTTTTTACATATATCTGGTTGAATAGAAGAGGTAACCACAATATAATAAACCCGTTATACTAGTTATACTGTACAGTATAATGCAATAAGCCCGTTATACTAGTGATACTGTATATTATAATGCAATAAACCCGTTATACTGGTTATACTGTATAATAGGTTTTACTGCATGCAACTGAAATGTTATACAATACATGATGACCTCCGCAACCTAATGAAAGACATTTGTCGTTCAGCTCGAGGGTTGCTGGTGCAATTTTCCTTGGTACTCAGATTTTTTAAAAAGGGGCAAAGTCTGGTTTTCACTCAAGGTTTTTTTGACACTTTTGTGATTGATTGTTAGATTATTACATGGCACTTAATCCTCTAAATTATACTGTAAAAGTGTTATACATACATACATTACAATCAAACTTTTTTGATTAACCTCATTAGGTTTTATTAACGAATTTTTGACTAATCTGGTTAGGAGACGTACAATTTTTGACCTCGTTGATCGAGCCATTTGGTTTTGAATAACTATAGTAGGCGCGTTCGTCGTCGTTAATGTTGGTATAACTACCTCACGCTTAGATGCTCGCTGTAAAACTATTGTACATACTAGACTGGGATTTTTTGTTGTGTGTAACATTAAAAAGTGATTGCGAACTCCGATACAAGCATCTTATCAACGGTATCACAGAGATTGTCAAGTATTTATTAAAAAAAAATATATCAATACGAATGTAATATTTTTTATTATTCTATTGTAGATACAATTATACCTACCATCATAATACAAAGCACAGTATTGCTATTTACAAGTTATTTGGTCAGAATCTAACCTTCTAGGCCAGTGGTCCCCAACCTTTTTGTCGCCGCGGACCGGTCAACGTTTCATAATTTTACCGCGGCCCAGGGGGGGGTGGGGGGGGTAGGGGACACACATTGAATGTAGTTTTTTTTTAAAATTTAATAACAATATATTTGTACAATATATAATAATAAAATTTACAACTGTGGTACATAAGTTATAGTGACAAATAATAGTAGAGAAACACACAAGGTTTGTGGGAAAAATGAAGAAAAAATATATAATAACAATGAAGGATTATTAAGTTTCAGATAATTTTTTAATTTTGTTTTGGATTCATGGGTATTTTCAATATTTTTAAGGTTCAACGGAAGGTTGAAAGTATTTTTTTCCAAGATAGAGAAAAGACCGCCTTCGGAATCAAGGACGACTCCGCATGCGGCATACATATGGTGGTGTAGTGTTGTTTTATTTCGAAGGTATTGTCGGAAGGTCGGTGGTAACTTAGCGTGAAGGGGTTTTCAACGGAATAATTATTTTAAGCTTTAATTAAGTTTTATTGGGTATGTTCGATTTTTCAAAAGTAATTTTGATTTTTAAGCAGGCCCTTGCGCGGCTCAGTACCATGTGGTCCACGGCCCGGTACCGGGCCGCGGACCGGGGGTTGGGGACCACTGTTCTAGGCAATGGCCTGTATTTAGTCACATATACATTTAATAAAATCTAGTCAGTTTTCAGTTGCAGATATATTTTTTTTCACAGTCTTTTCGAGGCGAGTCGCAAGGCTTTATGTATTTTATTTTTTTTCTCAAAATATTGATACGTTTTAAAAAAAAATTTTTTTTTGGAATATTATATTACTTTTTCTATACATTTTTTATCGAATCATAATAAATAAAAACATATACATACATTCAAAAGTTTCTTTGTGCTTTGTGAAACCCTACAGCAATGTCCCTTTCTCCCTAATTCATGGTTCTGATTCATATGAATGTGTGTTTCACACAATGGATATAGCGCAAAAATAAAAAAAACATCCCCTTGATGTTTATCGAAAGTAAGGGTGGGCATCCCCCTCGCAATGGGTGTAATGGTTGCCTTTTGTTCCGCTAATGCCTGTCGGCGCTGCCACGTATAATTTTAGAAATTTAACATCATTTTAGTGATTCTCCCTAAGTTAACATCATTTTAGCGATTCTCCCTAAGTTTTTAGGGGGCATCAATTTGGTGATCGCCGTGATTTTATGTTGATGACTGGCGTGTCACCATTATGAAATAATAATGAGGAAAAAAGCAATAATAATAAAAACAAAAAAAATCCAATTAATTAATATATTTTATTCAGGAAAACATATATATGTTATACATACCATCACGGCATTTTTCCGTCTGGACAGGCACAAAAAACAGAGCGCTAAACTTTCTAATCTCAACACGTTTACTTCAACTTTTCTACATCCATACACCTTTTAATACAACTCTCCCTTTGTCTCTGACTATTTACGTTTCCTTTCAAAATATAATTGAATTGAGACATCTATACTATCCTTGATTTTTATCTATCATGCCTTTACTTACATTTGCACTATGTACTTGTTTTGTTAGTATTTTTTCATTCATTTGAGCTACATGATCTCTCTCTTTCTTGGCATTATTATTCCCACATGGTGGTGGAGTCTGCCCTTCCAATAATTCGCCGCCACTTCACCCGATCCTATGCATCCTCCAGAGTGATATTGGTGTCCCTCATGTCCCGCCCAACCACCTCGCACCACCTGCGCTTGGGTCATCCTCAGGACCTCTTACTAGGGGCATTAAGTGTCTGCGCCCTGTTTCCTATATACTCTGGCGGTCTTTTGCTGACGTGTCCATACGATCGCAGCCTGTTTTCTTGAATCTTGTCAGAGATGTCGCGTACACCTAGACTCCCACGGATGTAGTAGTTTGGAATCCTGTCAAGCCTTGTGACACCACACATCTTTGTGCTACATGATCAAACCATCTTAACCCTTCCCTTACGGTGTTAAAATTGAAACGCGTGCTCCGGTGTTGGGTAGTGAGTACGCGATCAAAAATTAGCGATTTTAAATCGGAAAAATAAGAACATTCATAGATAATCCCCTTAATTAATTATAATTGAAGTTAAAAATTATAATAATTGAGATTTATTTGCTGAAAACATTAAAAAACCATCTGGCAACGCTCACGGAACGGGCGTACGTCTAACATATTTGCAAGCCTAGAAGCTACTAGTGGCGCGGAACGTCAGTCGCATACCCCGGCGCTTACGCTTATGCTTGCGACGTTGAGACAATTCAGCTCTTCGCAATTCAGTGGAGTATGCAAGAGTGAGATGCGAATATAGTGTCGCGCTTCCCGCATACTATTCACCTATCGTCAAGACGAGGCACTCGCAGCGTTTAAATGCGAATTTGTTTTCGATCTTTACAAAACACCTCGATGTAGTCGATAAATTCTGATTATTATTAATATTATTTTTTAAATCAATGCGTAAATATATTATGGAGGAACACCTAAAATCTTAACCTTGTATTTATTATATTTATAGAGATATTGATGGTTATTAGAAGTAACGTGTAGAAGATACCCAACACAGGGAAGGAAATGTTAAGTGCTCTTCTTCATTTTACTCAACACATCTGCCATAATTCATATTTATCACTAATCACTTCATCCTTTACTGACCTCTACTGTCAGCCCATATATTTATCTCAGTCCACGCATTTTTATCGCATTTATTCGACTCTTATCAGTCTTTTGACAAGTCCACGAAAATGTAAATAAAATGAAATTAAGTCATAATGTAGAACACATAACATATTGTGTGGGGAAGCTGGGGAGGAAAGAGGAAAACAAAAGATAATAGAAAAATATTTTTCATTACAAGATTCAAATTAGCCAAAGGAGCAAGCAAAGGGTTATTTCTTCTTATTTCTTTCTCGTCTTCATCCCATATCTAAAGGTGTTGATCTTTATAGAACAAAACTCTTGATTTAACAAACTTATACCTTCCAGAGCAATTCGTCCTGTAAGGACTTGATGGCATTCCCCTTTATGAAATCACTTCATCTTGTGGGTGTTCGTGATTTGGAACCCTAAACTGCACTGATCACAAGTGAATTTCTCTAGAAGTTTCCTAGCAATATGCCCAAAAACGGAATAATAAAAATATAAACAAATGAAAACATTTTAGGAAGTATTAGCATTACTTGTAACATAAAACAAACAACAAGCTTAGATATTTAAGAGTATTTTGATATGCTTGATTTGGAAAACAAATATTTTTTTCTTCTTCCATAAGATTTAATATCTACAATATTTTACTTACACTTTTGTATTTTGGGACGTGGGCTGCAAGCAATCTCTCAATCTTTTAACTGATTTTCTTGGTTATTGTTTGCAGCGAGGATTTCATGGACAGAGATTTAAGGAAAACTCTTTGATTTTCAGAACCCTTTTGTTGGGCAAAGGTTTTTATTATGTCAAGAGCACGTATTAAATATTGACACTTATTTTAATTTTGGTATTAAAACCTCCATATCCTTATAATTACAACCATTTTATCTTCATTAGACCCTGTCACTTACTGTTTTTTTCTCATCTAATGTAAATCAATAATAAAGATGAAATAATGAAGAATTTTTGTGCACATCATTAATCTTTTCTGCAATAAATGTTTTATAGATAACATTTTTTGTTTAACTTCAAATCTTGACCTGAAGTAAAAAATAATTATTCAGATAAATGCAACGTTCAACTGTAGTCGCTGCTAGGTTACTTACGTATATACATTGATATAACTTAACAACTTATTAATATTTTCGCATTTTATTATAATATTTATATTGAAAACTGTTACTAATGATTATGGATGAAATAGAAACATCTGCTACATGTGAAAAAATGTTAGTGAGATGATCGTTTTCCTGTGAATGAAATTTTTCCTGACGAGAGCTTTGAGATGCATTTTTTCTTGATAAACAAACTGTTTAAATCACTTTGAATTATTTATTGTATATTAAAACATCATACTCGTATATAGTTTGTTTAATTTGAAATAAGTAGGTAAGCACCTGTTCTATTGGAATATAAATCTGACAAAATTTTAGATTTCGTTTTGATTAAAACTTAATATTGAATTATCAATGTTTTTTTTTTTCATTTTTATACCTTTATAAAATCATTAGCTATTATATTATTTATAGTTAAGGCATTAACATTGTAGAGGTTTAAAGACATTGTAATTTGTTTTTATCAAACACTGTTTATTCCACTTTTTGTAACGGTATTACCCTACCGGTTTTAAGGTTTGTAACGGTATAACGCTAACGGTTTCAAGAATTCAGTCTTTTTTGTGCTCCCCTGTTGATGAGGGGAAAGCCTTAAAACCAGTAGGGTTAAACCGTTACAAAAAGTGGAATAAACAGTGTTTGATAAAAACAAATTACAATGTCATTAGCTATTCTTTGAATATTGCTTGTGTCATCCAAACACGAAGGTAAAAATTCCTTCAGCAGTGTTTTTGGCTGACAAATGTTTATCATTTTATTTTATTTCGTTAAAATTTGATTCATTAAACATTTTCTACTATGTACATTCGTCCGATTTAACAAAAAAATATGGATTATTATGAAAATTTCGTTATTTTGATATTTCGTTATAATACCGTTGCTGGACTTCGTAACTGAGGATCCTCTAGCCAATTCAACGTCAATTTGAAGGAGTTTTTTTTAAGAGCTGTTGCACACCAGCAAACTCACCGGCCACGCAGCTGTACTGGATTCAGTGGCACACCGAAGTGAGACGATCGGAAAACACCGGCATGATCCCCTCCTTTTTTTTTGGAAGAATGTATATTTTCGAAGTCATAGGTATTCTTATAACCCCGAATACTAGGCGGAAAAAAATACCTGCTTCATTCGAGGGGAGTAGTTCAGCGCGGTGTTCGAACCAACGACCTTCAGCACAAAAATCCAGTGCGCAGCCATGCACCGCAAACTAAATCGTTATAATGATACTTGATTAATATTTAAATTTTTATAAAGATAACATTTTTGTTGTCAAGTGGCAACAACTCAGAGATATAACATGCTAAACATATAAATCATCAATCGAAGTATTCATAAGAGATCAACAAAAAATTAAAAATAATGAAAATCTCTTTTTTAGTCTACCTTGCTATTATTGTTCCTAATAACCTCGTAAGATGTGATATATCTAATAATAGTGGATTCGAATTCCGAGATAGAGCGCCCTTGAGAAGAGTTTGCTCTCTAAATTGCGCTTCATAAATTATCGTTTTATCATTATTATTATTTATATTCATATATTTTATATAACACTTTCGTTGTATGCAGTACAACCTGGCGGGCATATTGCCATGTGGAAACATCTTTCAGCCAACCAGATGCATGTTCAAGAGCCCTTAAGTGGAAACCAGACTGCAATCTTAAAAAAAACTGGGTTCCAACGGGAACTGAATCATCAACCTCCAGGCTGGAAGACAAACGTCTTACTGACTAAGTCATGGAGGTCATCGATTATTATTATTATCTAAAAAAAAGATGTTAGCAACCATCAATCATTCAATATATTGAAATGTTTGAAATTAATTATGATTTTGTATTTTCTTCTATAGAAATCCTCAATATGAAGAGTTTGAGTTCGACCAAAAGGCCGGCTATGAGAAGGCGTTCAGCGGGGGCGCCGGGTCACCTGAGTCGCTGCCCTCGCCGGAGCGACCGCCCCTGCGGCACATCGATCGCTATGTTAAGGCGGAGTGTCCCTGCCTCTCTAAGCGATTTACCATGGCCGTGCTCGCCTGCGTCGGCTTCATGATCTCCTTCGGCATGCGTTGCAACATGGGCATGGCGAAACTCATGTCTGAAAATCAGGTCAGTATAAATCTTGATAGATGATTAGATTGGGTGAAGCGATGTGCGAAAATCATAGGTATCTTAAACTGGTGACCAAGCAACAAAACTTTGACAGGGATAATTACTGGAAAAGTATAAGGTCTACCAGAGCTATAGCATATTCATGATATTAAAAAGACAATTTAAATAGCGCCGTTTAGAGAGTAGACCCTCCTCAAGGGTCTAAGATGTTGATGATGAAAAACTATTTAAAAAAACACTTAAATATAAAGTCATGAAATTTTAACAATCTGTCTATACGAACTATAGTATAGTAGAAACTGTCAATAAAGATTCATAATATATATGTAACTGTAATAAGTTGAATTTTTATCAGAAAAAAGCTGGCTTAGTAAGGAAACTCGAGTCCAATCTTCATTACAAAACACCAATGCGTAAACCTTACGCCCAAGTACTTCTAAATTACGAGTACTAAAAATGAACACCTTGGATCTTAAAAATATCCAGTTATCGTAATAATGTAAACAAATATTGTTTAGCAAATCTGAAAACAACTTTTGTAAATTCGTAAATAAAGACGAAGATATAGGTAAGAATACTATAGGAAGGTTTTTGGTCAGTCATCAAACAGCCATCAGCTCAACCCGATTGACCAAGTTAATAAATATAAACGTTCATAAAATATAAGTGACTACATCAGTGATGAATATACGAAGAAAAAAAATAGTCCAAGTGGTATTTAATAACCAATGTCTCGAAAATATCAAGTACGAGCGTGATTTTCAAGAACCCCAGAAATATAAAGTTAACTATAAAAATATTAAATAATATATCTTGAATTAAAAAAATATATATATTTTGTGTACTTGGTGGTATCATAGTAATTTCTTTTTTAGTTAAGTAAAATGAATCAAACACTATTTTTCTTGTATTCATCTGTTTTATAAATTTAGTGCATTATTGTCTTCAAAAACTTCTCATCTTTGGTAGGTGATGAGGAACTAAATTACAATATTAACACATGTTTAAAATATATTTGTAAGTTCTTCTAAGTTTAGTTCGTTGTGTTCGTAAGGCCTCGGCCACACAGGTAGGAGCCTCGCTTGGTGCTCAGAGCTACGCTGTGAGCTAGATGACATATTCTAGTGAACCAAAGCACCACATACTATCGCAATGGCCACACTGCACGCTTCGCGCCACGCTACGTGACTATTATAGTCACCTAGTAGCGTAGCTCTAAGCACCAAACGAGGCTCATCCCTGTGTGGCCGAGGCCTTACAGAGCAGTCGTAATCATTGAACTCAACCTTGCGAGCGAATCGACCGCATAGCAGAAAGAATTATACACTTCCATTTTTGATGGTCAGTGGTATTTCTATTCGTACTTTTCGCTCGGAGTGAGTTGGTTGTATTTTTATTACAAGTAGACCTGTCTATCGTGTTGATGGTTTGCCTGATGGTTGGAATGCTTCCACTTTTCCATTGCTCACCAGTTTATCCGTTGTATAATCCCGTCTGATAATATGGCTCTACTACCTGAGAATTTGCGATTATATACTATATAGTTGAAGACAAATGCCGTTCGATTTGTAGCTCCTCTAGAATTGAGGAATTCATCTTAAAATCTTTTTGAGGTACACGCAAAGTATGTTGCCAACACCACATATCCAAGGCCTCTATCTTCTTGCATTCCCTGTTTCTTAATGTTCACGTTTAGAAGATATATAGAAAGATTGTGAAAATTAATGTTCTTACAATATTATACTTTGGTAGACCTAGAAATATTAGGTCCTTACATATGAAATTGGCGTTTTGCCGTACTGGCAACTTTGATCTCAAATATCTTCTCTTTGGTTAGGAATTCCAAATTAAAATTTATACAGCTATTTACTCAAGTATTTGTGTTTCGAAAATTATAATTCATTTGTTTTTTCCTCAATTGTTTTTTTTCTTTGCGTCACTCAGTTTACAAAATGGAAAACTTGAAATATCGCGTTATTTACGAGTACGAGTTCCACCGTGGCACCAGTGCTGCAGAAACGGCTCGAAGGATTAATGATGTGTATGGCGACGGTGCCGCAAAAGAAAACACAGTGCGTTTTTGGTTCCAACGTTTTCGTTCTGGAAATTTCGACCTGCAGAAAAAGCCCCGTGGACGGCCGGAGACCAAAGTTGATAATGAAGAATTGAAGGCTATTGTGGAAGCGGATCCATCGCAAACCACGTCCGAGTTAGCTGCAGGCTGCGGTGTTAGTGATAAAACTGTTTTAATCCACTTGAAGCAAATTGGGAAGGTGAAAAAGCTTGAAAGGTGGGTACCTCACGAATTGAGTGAAGCAAATCAACAAACGCGCGTTGACTGCTGCGTTGCATTACTCAACCGGCACAATAATGAAGGGATTTTGAATCGAATCATTACCTGTGATGAAAAGTGGATCCTGTATGATAATCGGAAGCGCTCATCGCAATGGCTGAACCCTGCCAAACCAGCCAAACCATGCCCCAAGCGAAAATTGACTCCAAAAAAGTTACTTGTGAGCGTTTGGTGGACTAGTGCTGGTGTCGTTCACTACAGCTTTCTTAAATCTGGCCAGACGATTACGGCAGATGTCTATTGTCAGCAACTGCAAACCATGATGGAAAAGCTAGCTGCTAAACAACCGAGGCTGGTTAATCGCTCTAGGCCACTGCTGCTTCATGATAACCCTAGACCACACACTGCACAACAGACGGCTACCAAATTAGAAGAGCTTCAATTGGAATGTCTAAGACATCCACCGTACTCTCCGGACCTTGCCCCAACAGATTACTATTTTTTTCGAAATTTGGATAACTTCTTGCAAGGGAAAAAATTCAACTCCGATGGGGCAGTCCAAACCGACTTCAAAGATTTTATTGATTCCCGTCCGAATGGTTTTTTTAGTAAAGGGATCGATGAACTACCTATGAGATGGCAAAAGTGCATAGATAGAAATGGTACATACTTTGATTAAATAAATATATTATATTAAAAAAAAAACAACTTTATGTTCCTCCCAAACAAAACGCCAATTTCATATGTAAGGACCTAATATTAATTTTTCTCCACATATTCTTCAGTTTATCTGTAATCGACCGTGTGATGGTATTTATATTTTTCAATTCCGTTATTATTCGTCATTATATCAAAGAGTAACGATATATAGTATGTAGTTGTCCATGACCTCACAATTACTAGTTTGTGTTAATTTGGCTGAAAGTTTTCAAGAGAAAATAATTAGTAATTATGACCTCATAATTACGAATTATTTTCGCTCGTTTGTTTTTATTTTAGCTGTCAACAATCATCATTTTATCTTATCACGGTTAATTCCGAGGCCCATATCGCGGTTGATTCTTTTCATTATGTCAAGGAGTTTTTTAATTTCATTATGCCAAGGAGCTCTTTGATGTGATTTGAGCCATTCGCTAGAAAGGTTGCATTATCTGTATATCGAAGGTTCGATATTCTCCGTTCACTTTTCGAGATGCCCTTATCCGATTATCCAACACTATTTGTATTATATATTTGGTGTATATGTTGAACACAGTCGGAGAAAGAATGGATCTCTATCGCACTCCGGCATTTGTACGAAAAAGTTTGAAGCTTTTGTTAAAGGTTACTTGTAAAGAAACTAAAGAATTAGTGGCTAGTAAGGGGAAGGGGTGCGTAGATGGAGTCAAGATGTCAGTGTTTGAATGGGAAACGTGTTGAGGAGACGACTAATAATGAAATTATCCTGATTATTTGTAATGTAAGATCTAATTTAATACTTTTTCTCATCTCCAGAATTTCTGAGAATCTTTGATTTAAGGTAACCAGATAATCCATGACTCGAGATATTTTATTAAAAAAAATACAATAGAAAAATCAGCCTAAGAAAAGCGACACATTGTTTATGTTAAATAGATAGTAAAAATTCATTAGTGAAAATTATTTTAGAGCGTTTTTATAATAGATCTCGAATAATAAGAAATTATTTTTATTTTTCAAATAATTATTTTAATTTGTGAATTTACTTTATCCATTTTGTCGCGCAATGAATTTAGGGAAAGGAAATAGGATCTACAATAATTCATTGTACCGCGAATAAATAAATAATTTTCGTCCGCATCATAAATTTGCGATGTCCCTTTTTAATCAGCTTTTCCGCAGGTCCTTTTAGCCATCGCATGTTGTAGGGGTGCGCTTGGGGTGGTTTTTCTTCCTTTACCCCTCTAAACCCTTTCTTGTACAAAATTTTTTTATGTTTAATTTTCCTCCATTTGTGAATGTTTGCTGGATTTAAGTTTAATATTCAAGATTAAAATGGTATTTCATTGTCTTTTTATTGTTGATGTGTTTTTTGCTCCATAAAGTCTTTATTTTAATGTTTCATTGTTAAGCTTGGTAGGTTGTTGTGAAAATCGTTTTTGAATGTGTATTATTTAAGCCGATTCTGTAAGCTTGTCGTTCTGCGTGATGAAAATTTAGTTGTGTTAACTTTTAACTGCCCTCCAATATTTTCGAATTGACGATGTTGATATATTGAAGAGCGTGGCTGGAATACAACATTGTCTTCAGTCTGGAATAGGCACAGTTCGTCATTTTACGTGTTGGAAATATTACACACACATGAAGAGGTACCAATACCTGCACACGTCTAACGCGCGAGTATTGTTACCTGACGAACTAACTTTCCGTACTAATATTTTATTCGGATACTATTGGAAATGGAACCCATAAACCTGGGTAAAATTCAAGCCCTTTACCAATTATATGACGGTGGTTATCATTAGTTATTACTAATAACTTGCTATGCTATAAAGTTTATGTTCTGACAACACCACAAAGGGCAGACTCTTCTCAAAAGCTCTATTACTCGGGATTTGAGCCAACGATTATTGATACATTATTAATATTTAAAAAAAAAAACAAATTGAATGTAAGGAACGAAAGGTTGTAGCTGTGGCCATCAAATTAGGAACTTTCCCGTATCTGCATATGTTTAAACCAATATATTTGGTAAGAAAACCGCAGAAAACTTACCAAAGGAAGATGAACTACATATAAACATTTGTAGATCTTCCGATATGTAATAGTTACGCGTGATATAGGCGGAGTGTAGTGTATAAACAATGTTAATTTATAATCATGAAGTGTTTCCTAAAGCCGCACACGTTCACAATATTGTATTATATTACACTCTTGTTGAAAAAAGACTATTGTCATGTGGCAATTTCTTTAAACCAACCAGAAAGAAAGGATTTAAAGTAAAAATTTGAGTGGAATCTCATACAAAAAAAAATCCGAGTTCCAACGAGATTCAAACCCACATCATACGTTTCGGAAGACAGGTATCTTACCAACTAGGCCACGGATATTAATATATATAATACTTTGAAGCAGAACCTTCCACGCCATAGAAAAAGCAATGGCGAAAGCCGTGTAATAATACCCTGCCCTATTAGATTGGTTCAGAACAATCAATTTATTCGACAATGAATTTATTATTCCGAATATTTTCTTACGAATCAAGCGATGGTTATTGTTATATTTGGATAAAATATATGAATTAGGATAAAAAAAAGTGTCGTTTTAATTTATTAAAGCGTCAGTAGTCTGTTAAAAGCATTAGATAAATATCGAGATAAAAATTAATTTTTAATCATCAGTGACAAACAATATTTAATGTCATATATGAATAGGTTACCTTTTGAATCATAAATCAAAATCGATGTTATTTAGTGCTTCCATCCGTAATCATTATAGAATATTTTTTTCAAAAAAAGATAAAAATCAAAAAATTTTATCGATCAATACTTATTTTAACTCGTACAATATTTTGAAGTTTCTTTTTATAATGACTCATTTTAATCAATCTTTGACTATATTTTTAACGGAAAGATAATTTTCACTTTAAATTTGCGAAAATTGTTTTTAAAATTTTGATTCACATAATGTTTTTTATCATACATTCCATCAGTAGTATATCTTAAGTTCCACGTTTATACGTTCCACCAGGAAGACAAGGATGTTATAAAACTTCTCCATCAAGTCGGTTCACAGCCTGGCACTCAAAGTCCTTCCATATTAGGCCGAGACGGAGAATCTCTTTATAGTATTATAACTCGGGAGTATGATATAGGATTAGCTTCCAATTTGTTGAGTTCCTGACCAGCTTTGAAGCGGTATCCTCAATACATGACTCAACCACCTCCAGCTGTAAAAAGTTTTTAAAATTAATTTTATGGTTTAGCAGACAAGTCTTAATTTACAATACAAACGTTATTTAACTTGATGCAGATCAGTGAAGTTTTCACAGTAAACAATACATAGAAAATCAAACTTATTTTTATCGATTTTCATTTGCATAATAATATATTGGTATCATGATAAGCTTTCGATTTAAAATTCAGCTTGTTTATTTTAAATTCAATCAGTATTGATTGTACTAACACATCTAATTTTTTAAAGAATTATATTTTTTTAAATATTGGGTATATATTCGTGAAAATGAAATCGATTCTGAAAAAAATTAACAAATCATGTATTGAAACAATAATCTGAAATTAGACTTTATGCATAGTTTAATAGTAACTTATATCTAAGTAGCATATTTAAGTAAATGCACCTAAGTAGCATATTTAAGTAAATGCACCCCAGTGAGTGTTTTGTAATTCTGATTGCATTGATGTACCAACTGAGCGGAACGGCCACAAACAGCCCCCTGTCGCCTCTGTTCTCGCTAGGACACCCCAGTAGGAAGAGAGAGGAGGTGAACCACCCTCGTTCTGTGGGGAAAGCCATGAATACTGGCGCCGCATTCATCCCTTCGTAAAAAAGGCCATGATTATTATTAGCATACATAAAAAATATTTATGATGTACAATAATTAATAACATATTTAATGACATCTTCATAAACATAACCACAGGCAACCTCCGTTAATCGAGGAAGATTTTTAGTTTATTCAGTGAATGGAAGACTATGTTTGTATTGATTTTTTGTATGCAAGCTGTTGCTCTACAGCAAGCACATATTATTGGCCAATCGAATCTAAGGTTTTGATTGCGAAAATCAAGATGATTGTTTGGTTTAATTTATCGTTTCACAATGCTTCAAAAATATATGTTGGCGTAGCGATAAGTTATTAAAATAGTTCAATCATAAAATTACTCAATTTTTTTATCCAATAATGTACGAGTAGTTATATAACTTCATTGTATTATTGTATAATATCAAATTTTCGGTATATGCAGTAAAACTTACTGGGGTTATTGCCATGGCAATGTATTCCAACCAAACTAGAAAGATGATTAAAAGCCTTAAATTAACACCAGACAAGAATTCTTTTCGAATCAAATCTGAAATTCCCGAGCCGAAAGATAGGCGTCTTACCAATTAGACCATGAAAGTCGTCATTAGAAATGGTTTATTTAATTTGTCTTTTAAAAATATATATATCGTATAATGTATGTCATAAAGATTATTTCAGTACAATGAGTTATGTATATTATTAACATGACATGTATACATACTATAATATGAGAAAAAAACAAGACAGCCATAAACAATTTCGAGCTGACATTATCAAATTTTATGGAACTGGGTTTGTTAATCGTTTTTCGTGACCCATGTGAAATTGTCTATATTTTTCTGGGAACAAATGTACAAAAAAATTGGTCGATACTTGTTACCGATAATTGATAATTATTTAATTCCTTCATAAAACTGTCTAATTAATTTGATAAGCAGTGAGATCTTGTTACGAGTATAAACTACGTGAGTCAACCCATAGCGTAATGTTTCAATTTGATGATAATTTTTTTTTGTTTTTAAAACAGACGATGAAATTCAACTGGACTGTCGGAGTCGAGAGTGCGGTGGATTCCTCATTCTTTTGGGGATACTTGGTAACGCAGATCCCTGGAGGTTTCCTGGCTTCGCTATACCCCGCCAACAGGATTTTCGGCACCGCTATTGCCTGTTCCGCATTTCTCAACCTTCTAGTCCCCGGAGCCAAGATCCTGCATCCTTTTGTGCTCATCATCATACGAGTATTGCAAGGACTTGTCGAAGTAAGTACAACCTTTTTTGTAGTTAATTTTCTTGAAAAAAAATAATATCGTTTTATTTAAACTCTTGTTATTGTATCTATAAAAGAGTTGAATAAATATTGTATTAATATGTGAGTACTGAAAAGAATACAAGGGTTAACAATGTATGGCAGAATATGAATTGAAGTGATTAGATATGAATATGAACTTAAGGCAGGTGTATTAAGTAGATTGAAATAGAGCACTTTCAGATGGTTTGGGTATGAAGAATAAATGAATCAATGAAGAAAGACAAATGTACTGTTCAAATATGAGTGGAAGGAAGTGGAAGGTATGGTTAGGCCAAATGAATGATATTTTGAAAGAAGGGAATGTGAAAATGTGTAAAAATCGTAGGAGTTGTATGAAAAGGTGTATGGATGTAGAAGGGGCAAAAGAGTATGTCTTGATATAAAATTCTGTAGCGCTACTTTCTAATCCTACTTCGACAAGAAAACGACCTGATATATTTATACGAGTATGTATAACTTGATCAAATATTCCTTTTAGATATTTTTCTATTATCATTTATTGTATTGTATAACACTTTTGTTATTACAGGTCAAACTGGCGGATTCATTTTTAAAATGGAAGCGTATTGCCATGTAAAAATCTCTTCCAACCAACCAGAAAGATGTTACAGAGGCCTTAAGTTAAAACCAGACTAGAATTTTTTTTTTTAAATCTGGGTTCGTACGAGATTTGAACCCGCAACCTCCGGGTTGAAGGATAGATGTTTACCAACTAGTCCACGGAGGTCGTCGAATTTATCTTAATTAACGAACATTCAATGTAAAATTTGTATTACATCTAATTACACAGTAAAACCTGGTGGGTTTATTCCTGAAACGTAAGTTTTTCGCAGCGTTAAAAAACTAGACTGGAAGAAATGAAATGAAATTTCCCCAAAATAGGACAGTGGATCTACTCGTATTTGGGTTAATCTCTTCTAATGCACAAGTTCTTAACACGATAATTCTGGGATGTCTCCTGATAGATTCGACTAGATTTGATATCGCTTATCACATTCCACCACATTGCCTGTAGACACCCTCATTATTTTACGATGGTTGATATTCTATGTGTTATTTGGAATACATATTTATCATCTTTGTACAATGAAGAGCATAAATGAATATATGATTAAAGAGGTTCTTTTGTACAAAAAAAAAGTAAAATCTGATATGAAATACTTAACAAATAATATCATTATTCATACATTCACATCATTACGCCATTTCCTTGTCGGGGTAGGCAAAAAGGATATATTGCCAGTCGTTCCAATATCGAAACCCATCCTTTGCCTCTTCCATCTCCATTTCTCTGACTTTCATTCACTTGATTCAACAAATTTTTTTCTTGATCTCCCTCTCACACGTCTCCCACTCACTTCATACTTGTTTTGTTTGTCTTACTTCATTCATTCTTTCCATATGCCCAAACTATGTCGGAGTGCTCTTCTTCATCTTACAAAACACTTTAGTCTTAAGTTCACATTCATCCCTTGTCACTTAATTTCGTGTTCTGTGATTTATTGTCATGCCGTGTGTTTCACGTGCTTGCATTTGTAGTGTTTATTTGTCTCTTATATATTTTACACGTCTTCATTTTACTCCCTTACATCACAGTTGGAACCAAAATTCGGTTTTGGATTATCATCTTAACAGATTTTGAAACTGTCCGATTCGAGTATATGTGTTTTAGTACTGTATTTTATTTGTTGACTCTATTGACTTTGTATAATTATTTTCATTGAATCTATATTGACGACCTCAGTAGCCAAGTGGTAATATTATTCACTTCCACCCGGGGGTTTTGTATTCAATTCCCGATGGTACCCAAAAAGTGCCAGTCTGGTAAAAGAATGCGTCTGGTAACTATACTCGCACGATTCGAGCATAGTGTTACCAATATGTTCAAAGATGATCATACAAAGACGTTATGTGCCTACTCCATACGTTCTAAGCCCAAATACTTGCTTACTGAGACCAATGACAATATTTTCTCTCGGTTACGCTTTTCAATATGTCTGGAACACTAATTCGGATATATTGAAAGGTACCATTTGAAAAAAATTCCATTATATTATTATTCCATTAGTAAAAAAAATGTAAAAGGATTCCTTTCATTTATGCTAATAGCTAATTTTTCTTTCAAAGTTCAGTTGGAAAATTTTAAAGGAAATTTAGGGCACAGTTTCTCTGCATTTGTATTCTTATTGAATATCCCTTTAGCATTAATTTTTATTCAATATCCCTTTAGCATTAGCACAGTTTCTCTGCATTTGTATTCTTATTCAATATCCCTTTAGCATTAAACCAATTGGGGCGTGATGTTAAACTGATGGTTCCAATTTACAGCTCCGGTTATTCATGACTGCTACAATGACACTGGAAGTGAAATATATTTCGCATTTCAAAGCCCCGATAATTTAGACAATGAATGCAAATTCAATATTGGCGACAGCTACGGAATTTTCATCCCAAATTTTTAAAACTTCAGAGAATATAATAAAAATTTGAAATAATTTTGTTTATAATACTTTGTAACGTCACAGACTCTGGATAATCTTATTAGCGGAATTTATTAAGAGTTTCACAGAGTTTTATTAATTTTAAAATTTAAATAACAGAATCGAAATAATAATGTACTTCTTTTTTTTTATTAACCTGGCGAATTTATTGCCATGTGGCAATCTCTTCCAACCAACCAGAAATATGTTTTTATAGGCCCTAAGTGTTAACCAGGCTGGAATCCTATTTAAAAAATATCTGGGGTCCAGCGGGGATCGAACCCGCAACCTCCGGATCGGCAGACAAGTGTCTTACCACCAGGCCACGGAGGCCACTTCTAATACTGATAACAAATCAAATAAGAAAATACGACATAAAATAACTTTCTTAAATGCACTACTTGGTGTATAAACCTTCTAAAGTAGGGATTTTATGATTTTATTAGAAGTCTTCTGCAATGTGTATCTACTAGTCAAATAACCATGCCTTAGTGAGGTGAGTAGCGAGTATTTCTTATTTTATAAAAAAAAATTGTGATCAGACCTTCCTTTATTTACTTTTGTCTAGTGGGCTGGAAGAGATTGTCGCCTAACAAGAAACCCGCCAGAATATTGTACATACAATGAAGTGTTAAATAAATAAAAATACCGTATAGATGTTCACATCTGTCGAACAAATCATTTGAATCGCGTTTATTAAAATTATTTCAACGTCTTCAGACCTGATGTTCATTAAAAATTCATGTAAATTTTGCAAACAACTTTGTGGTATATTTCTTTTTTATGAAAACAAATGAAATGCAGGTTACTGTATTATCGACTTTGAACGTTTTGGACGCCATCTATTTAAACTAATGTGACATAATATTGTATTTAGTGTAAATTATACACTCGCAATCAAGAATATTGTTTTAAAACCTTATTATTAATTCAGGTCTAAAAAGTTAAAAGATATACAAAGCTGCTTTATATATTCATGAGTTTTAAAACTATGAGTGTTCTTCACATAAATATGTGTTATTCCTCCAAGAATATAATGTATTTCCATAATATTGAGTTGTCCGCAAAGTTATTTTGTATTTTAAGGTTAAATTCAAATACACCAAATAATCATAGACGGTGGTTTTTGATATTTTGAGTATCTCAGCAATTTCTCGTGTCGTAGAACGCTGGATATTCTCGATCCAAGTCTTGATTTGTTTGGCATCAATGGTAAACGGTCTTCTAGGGTCTTCTAGGGGACATTATCTTTGAGTGTTGTAACACCATGTAGATTTTATAAACCTTATTTGACAAACACGATCACTTATTGCATCGTTGCCAATTTTTTTCAGGTTTGTGTCGCATATTTTTTATTTTGGGGTATTAAAAACAGTATTAGGCATCGAAAAAAGCAAATTACTTTATTCCAGCTTCAAAATGACGCCAAAAAAACCGCTAAAGTAATTTGGTAAAAATAGTAAACATTCATACTTTCACGCGATTTTCTGTTGGAGTAGGCAGAGAGAACAGAACGCCAAACTTTCCTATCTTAACATACATCTTTCGCATCTTTTGTATCAAAACCCCTTCTTATATAACTCCTACGATTCTACTGACATTTTACGTTTTCTTGCGAAATATTATTTGCTTAACTAAACAATACTTTATTTGGTCTTCTTTCCCGCCTGGAACTCATATTTTACTATATTTGTTATTATTTCTTCATTTATAGCCGAAAAATGCACTAAGCTGTTACCTTTCATAATAATATGCTTTCAATACCTTTATAATGAAGTTTTTTTAAAGAATACATTTGACCGAAGTCATAGGTATCTTTATACCCTTGAACACTAGGCAAAAAAAATGCCTGTGTCGTTCGAGGGGAGTAGCACAGCTCGGGGTTCGAACCGACGTCCCTCCGCACGGTGCGTCCAGTGCGTTACCCGCGCGGCCATACACCTCAACAATGAAACGTTAACAATGAAAATTTTGTCCTTACGATATTTACGACGACCTCCATGTCTTAATTGGTAAGACATCTGTCTCCCAGCCCGGATGTTGCGGGCTAAAATCCTGCCGGAACTCCGATTTTTTTTAAACAAGGATTTCAGTCTGGTTTTCATTCAACGCCACTTTAACATGTCTCTGGTTGGCTGGAAGAGATTATAACATTGCAATATTCCCACCAGGTTGTATTGTACATAACTAAAGTATAATAAAATACAATATATTTTTCTCAGAAAAACAAATTTCTCTGTGGACAACAAATTAATTAAAAATAATACTTATGTTAATTTGAGTTGAGAAACGCTGTACTATTTTATTAGTTCCTAAGACAAAGTACGTCTGATGTCCGTTCATGTATTGAAAGAATCTTGCAATTTTCTGAATACAGACGCTTAATATCAGATTTTATTGTGAGTTTATTCCTTTGAAGACACAAAGAGAGAGTGATCTTGTTCCATCCCGTCTACACGATACAATACAAAGTAAATCTAGGCTCATCTTACGGGCTCATATCCGCTCAGATGGGTGACTATACAAAGCTTATGATTTCTACTCTCCCTCATATATACCTTAAGTATTTCTATATCACATATTATATCATCTATTGACACCGTAAGCTTATAAGGGGATACCATTTGATAATGCTCAAAATATCATTAAAATATTGTTCAAAACACAGTAGCTCCATGTTAAAAAATACATATTTATAAAAGCTTGAATTTTTTTCAGACGAAAAATGTACAATTTGTTTTATACGGTGTAAATTTATTTTCTTAATCACTATCCTATAATAAAAAGTGCGACAAAGTGGAAAATTTATCGGGAGTGGTTTGACAATTATTTACAAGAATTTTTTTTTACAAAATAAATTATGACGACATGAGTTACCATTATTTTGGTATATAAAGTGGGATAGTTAAACAAAGAAAAATGAATTAAGATTTATTTAAATGCAAAGTGAAATTACTGGATTTTATATTTCTTTACTGCAAGAGGGAAGAATGAGTTATTCGACGTAAGAACCTATAAAAATAAAAGTTGGTGAAACATTATAAATGTTTTAAAATAAATGTAAAATATCACCACAATACGAAGTATTGATATATCAACAAACATACTATTACGCAATCACCCTATTGAGTTAGGCAGAGAGGATTGAGCCCTAAACTTTCCTATCACACTTCTTTCGTCTCCTTCACACCCATCTACAGCTCCTTCTGTTTCTCTTACTACTCAAATTTCATTCACTTGCTTCAATCATCATTTTCCCGGTCGTCCTCCGTTATGACTTCAACTTTTGCTTGAATTATGAAATTGTTTATTCAGTATATTGTCACCTATTCGTTCAACATGTCCAAATCCCCTCAACGTATTTTTTTTACTTTTTTTGTCCCATCAGTTTTTATGTCACATTGATCCTTAATATTTACATTTCTTATTCTGACATATATCGAGACACCATATATTCTTCTCATTGCACACGTGTCCACTGCATTTATTTTGCAGCTTTAATATTTCTCGTTTACGTTTCACTATCATACATCAATGTTAGCACAAGTACGCTGCTATAAACTACGAGTATCATTTTAGCGGACCTTGACATTGCTTGATTTAAATACATATATCTGTATTGGTATGAATGGGTGACCAAAAATATTAACTTCAAAGAATTTAACGGACACTAGTGCATCATGATCTTCAAAAATTATAAAATCGAGGTGTCATTTATCTTTCAAACTAATAAACAAAAACCTAAACGACTCAAGCAATTACTTTAATTAATAATGTACGAATTCACAGCTCTCGAGTTTTTAAAAGCTTTAAAAAGTAAAAAAAAAAATCACTTTTCAGTCTTACATATCTCCATTCTAGACAGACGAACTCTTTAAGAAAATACCCGGTTTTATGTTAAAGGCCAAATAATTTATAAACAAATTTTAATAAAATACTAACTGATCGATGCCTATCTGATTTAACTCTGACAGTAAATGATGTTTTAAATAAAATTAAATAAGGAAAAATGGTTTGCTTCTAAACTAATAGATACCGCAGATATTTAAAAAAATAGATAAAGTAATATAATATTTACAACCTGAAAACTTGTCGATTAAAGGTAAAACACAACACTGTCACAATACAAAGTTATAGAAAAATCGTATTACAAATCATTGCGGCAATAAAAAACATTTATTCATTCAAAAAATACATCAACGAACAAGTAGGAAAGAATAGTTAAAATCGTACGTACGTTACAAAAATATACAAAACAATGAATTTAGAAACATAAGATATGAATACAGCTATAAGCAAAAAAAAATATAAATAATCAAGCTATGCAAAAAAATAGTTCCTCATAAAACAAAATCTTCAGGCATATATACCACGTGGCACTATTCGAACCTATTTTTTGGCTGAATAGAGCTATGAGGTAATGTGTAGAAATATATGTCGCGGGACTAATGCACTTAGTGGAATAACAATTTACTTTAATATTAAACATTCTAATATAGAGATCGACCAAATTAAATCCGATTTTTTTGATGAAAAATATTTTGAAATACACTTAATAGATATTTATAGTGTTCATATTGATAAACAATCCCATTTACGCACGGTTTTGTTATCATATACGAGTTTGTTGAACAAATTTAACTGTCTCTAGGGAGTGACTTACCCAGCATGTCACGGCATCTGGCGCTTCTGGGCGCCACCACTGGAGCGCTCTCGGCTGGCCACCATCGCATTCTGCGGCTCCTACGCCGGGGTAGTGCTGGGCATGCCCCTCTCCGGCTTCCTCATCGACTGGATCAGCTGGCAGGCGCCCTTTTACTTCTACGGCATGGCTGGGGCTGTTTGGTAAGTCTTTGCTCTTCGTGTCTTAATTTTTAAAAATACGTCATTCAGCGGAAAGTCCTTTAGAAGAAAACAACCTGATTGTGTATAATTGTAGTTTATTAGTTCGTATTGTACCACTCAATTTAACCGGATTGACGATACGAATATATTGTAGAGCATGACCGGGATACAGCATTGTTTTTAGCCAAATTTACTACACTCAAATACTGTTACCACATGAGCATTACCAGGCCGATACAATTTTATTTTCCTTTTTTTTTTTGGTACCATCGGTAATCAAATCCGAAACCCCCAGGTAGAAGTCAAGCGACTTATCAACTAGGCCACAAAGATTACTAATAACTGGAATGAAGTCAAGAATATGAGGTTTTCATTCCATTTCAGTTGTAATCAAAATTACGTATTCAATTTTGAGATGAAGTGTAATGTCTTTCTATAAATTTAAGTAATGCACCAAATTAAAGTAAAATAAATTAAGATTAATATGAAGATAAATCATCAAGGAACTGATTCAAAGTTTCATGATTACAAAATTCGAGATGTTGGTACATATTAATAATAATTTTGCATTTATCAAAAATTGATCACATACCACAGAAATTCTTAGAAAATAAAACAGTAAAAATAAAATAAAGTTGCATTAAGAGCTTACTTAAATCAACTTTAAAAATGTAGCAAACTTCAACTTGTGCCTTTATGTACTCAGTTTTCATTGACACAATTTCCTCTTAAAATAATTTAATTTATGAAAATAAAATAGAAGACAACTTAAGCTAAAATTTATATTAAATTTTTTTTTATTATTCTTACAAATTACAAAAAATATACATAATTTGCAAAAAAACAACAGGTAATTTAATTTAGACATACATTATTTTAATGGATCTGGGTTTGTCGCCATTCATTTGTCGTATCCCCAGTAAACTAGGCTTTTGCCTGTATCTCACTGAGGATATTTAGCATGAAAAAATAAATCGATACTTCTTTCCGATTTTTGATTACACAAAAACAAAACCCCGTTGCACGTTCTCATCAACCTGACAAACAGTGACACTCAATTACAACTGGAAACATCACGCGGAATCAAACTCTTCACGCATCATCACTCCAGAAATACCAAACTTGTTCATCCCATAATATACCGCACACAATCATAAGAATAAAAATTAACACAAAAATATACAGAAACACAAATACAAAACAACAAGAAGAAACCCACACTCACGAGCTAACATAAATCTTTTCCACATGTCATTTCCACACATCATTCATCCTAAAAGCCCAAGTACTCAAAATCCTGTAGCAATAACAACCACGCTCCGATCGACTGTCTAAATGGTTTGATCGACTGTCTAAATTAAGATTAAAAGAGTTATAAATGTCACGAAAAGTCAAAATTCTGTAATACAGAACAAAAATAAAGTCAAATATAAGAATATTCTCATCATGGTGAAGATTTGCACCATTGGTGGATCAATCCAATATGGTACTCGATGTTAGATGGTGTCTCTCAAGTGAATCAAGATTTACTCAGGGTCTCGAAAATTATTTTCGGTGGATCATTTTTGGGTGGGTTCAGTTAATCATCAATGGCTTGTAATATAAGGAGATGTCATCTTACTTGAATCAAATAAAAATAATGACAAAAAATATCAAAATGATTAGGCATTCATATTTGGCGGCTAAGTTACATGCACAGTTATTTTAAAACAACAGCACTGTTTAAAAGTTAATATTGATTGACATTCTAGAATTACTAGATGTTTCATTTTATGTTTTTATCGAATGATTCATTTGCACAGGTATGTATTCTGGTTGTGGCTGTCTTTTGAGAAACCCTGCAAGCACCCAGCCATCTCCGCCCGCGAGCTGATATACATCGAGCAGTCTTTGGGTACGTCCACCCACATTGCGATGCCAACTATTGCCACCACCCCCTGGAGGGACTTCATGACTTCCTTGCCGGTATACGCCATCATCGTCGCTAACTTCTGCCGTTCTTGGAATTTCTACTTCCTCGTGTTGTTCCAAGCAAAATACATGCAGACCACATTTGGATTGAAGATTGGTGAGGTAAGCAAAACTGAGGAAAAAATAATTATAGTGTTCGTTTAGTATATTTATTTAAAAACTGTTATCTAAATGAAATTATCTTTCAGACCGGCGTGGTTGCAGCTCTCCCTCATCTCTTGATGACCATTATCGTACCTTTCGGAGGTTTGCTTGCTGATTACGTTAGAAAGACTGGAATGCTGTCTACAACAAATGTTAGAAAGATATTCAACTGCGGTGGATTCGGTTTGGAAGGGCTATTCTTCATTGTCGTCGCTTACTCCAAAACAGCTGTAAGTATTTTTATTATCCATTTGTTATACCATGTTACAAATGGTTTAATTATGTTGTATAACTTATGTTGTATAAAATATTTTAGGGTATTGTATCGCATGGTTTGACTTATGATGCCGACGTATCGATAACGTTGCAGTTTTCATCTTCTGGGCTTGTTTGTATAGCGCTCTTGTATGAATCATTGCAGTCAACTTCACCGTGGTGAAAAAACCACGCGACACAATACTTCGAAAGACCTTTTACAACTGATACGAAGAACCGCAAGAGCTTCAAAACATATTTGAATTGTGGTTTGGTAAATTGTATTCTTCTTATTTTCAAAGGTAACTTCAACAACAGCTTTGTCCTTTGGAGTAGCTGCAAGTGGTTTTGCTATATCCGGGTACAATGTGAACCATCTGGACATTGCGCCTCGCTACGCCAGTATTCTTATGGGAATGTCTAATGGCATTGGAACTATCGCTGGACTTATTGTGCCCATAGTAATCGACAATCTTACGGTTAAAGAGGTAAGCATATTTTGATTGATCATTTTAACACGTGTTATAGATTCACTTATCCACTTAGGCAATCCCTCACATATGAGTATGATTGTCACTCTATCATTAGCATTTGGAGGTGACTTTAGAGTTAAATACTGGATCTCCACACTCTCCTACAGTGTGGATACACTTTTTAGGCAGCGTCTGATGATAAGATACTAGATGCTGTTTTCGCTTTATTGACTAAGTGGAACATAATACGCAAATTCAATGTTTTTGGTAATGTTTCATTCTATAATACGTATAATTTCATACCTTAATATCAAGAATTTAAATGTATTACATTAAATGACCTTGTTAAATCATCATCATGATTACACCATGCCTCTTTTTGGCTAGGCAGCTTCTACGATTCTCTTCCCTTTTGTATTTCCTTCTTTCAAAATATCACAACGTTTGATTCAAACATACTTCCTTGGTCGTTCTATATACCACCCTTCGACTCACATTTGCACTGTATATTTGTTTTGTTTGTCATTCTTTATTCATTCGTTCTACATGCTCTTACCATCTTATAGTGCTCTCTTCATGATATTTAATACACCAGTCTTTTAAGTTCACGTTTATTCGTTAATCGCTTAATTTCGTATTTTATCATGCATTGTCACTCCCATGCGTTCTTCTCAGTGCATGTATTTCTACAGCATTTATTTGCCATGTTCAGTATTTCCCATGTCCACGTTTTACTCACTCATCAATTTTGTACTAAATAATGTTATGGACTATCTATCATCTTAGCTGATTTTGATACATGTTAAGTGTTTAAAAAAATAAAGCCAATTTGTTTATTTTTATGAGTGTTAGGACATTTCATCCATTTTTAACCTACGATCATAAAACTTTTACGCTCACAGAAAAAAAATGGTCAAGATTTTCGAAATTATAAATGAGACACCTCTTAAGTTCAAAAGTTTCTAGCCTGAACAAGTATTAGCGTGTATAGATAGATACCTCGCCAACCACGCCCTTCGCGTGGCTAGTTAAGAGTAGATACCTCTTACCTTTACCCTTAATAGTATTTTAACTACAGCTCATAGGAGACGTGATATTTCGTTATATTCTGGAATGTCAAAAATTAAATATCGCGCAGTTATCTAGTCTTTTTCAAAAGAAAAGGCTGTATACGGAGTAGATTCTCTGTATACAGTATCTAAATGGCGTTCAATTTCTGCCGGGCTTTTCTCAACTCAAGTTGCGTCGTGTTGAATTTTAAACATTTCATAATATAACGAAATCACACATTTTCCATCGTATCTAATTGACATAGTACTGAGGGTAGAAATATCAACTTTAACATCGCATGCTCTCGCTTATTCAGACCGAAAATTTGTGTACCTTAGTAGTTTATAATAGGAGTTAGAGGGGAATCATTAAAAGGTTTAATATGAAGTGCTCTAATAAGATGGGAATTCGATACTGAAATCCTGGTGATCTACATAGATAAATCACAGTTGACCTAGTAGGAATATGTTTTTGGGATAGTCTAAGATCTAAGAAAGAAAATATAGAAAGATGAACAGAGCCATGATTGTAGGTGAAGATATATACATATCATTACGCCGTGTCCCTTGTGGGATACGCAGACAAAACAGATCTCCAAAATTTTCTGTACAATCACACAACTTTCGCCTTCACCACATTCATGCATCTCGTCATGAACAATTTTCTATTATTCGTACTTCTAACTTTACCTTCTTTCAAAATCAGGTCCATGTGATCCAACCCCGTTTTCTTCGGTCTACCTCTTACACACGCACCTTGCAGTTCTGTTAATCTTTCGCCATTCATTCTTTCCATATGTTCAAACCATATTGAAGCTCCTTTCTTTATCCTACATAAAACATTGATTTTATCCACGTATTATTTTTTTATGTTTTCATTCCACCTTCTTTCATACATTGACATTCCACAAAATATCCTTGGTGCACGTATCTCCACAGCATTAATCTTACTTTTATCATTTTTCAACACACTATTATGTATTGTATTTTTTTCTATTGTTGATATAGTACTGTTGTGTTAAATTACATTAAATGCTCCGTTTACCTTGTTTCCTGTTACTACCCTTTTTTCAATGTACTTTTCATATGGGACACTTTTTTCTCAAAACTTATCACATCTATTCAAATCTCAACTGACTGAATACCAATTCAAAACAAAAAAAAACTTGTGATTTATTAAAAAAACAATATCCTTAAAAATCCAAACATAAAATTTATAATCCCTGTTTCCCGATAGTATATCAAATTCATACCGCATTATGATCACGTACAACGGGATCACGCATCGCTGCCTCTTCGCATTGGAAAGCTGGGTGCTTTATAGCACCCTTCTTTTAGACCCAGACCCTGCACCCTTCATCCAGCAAGGGCGGATTGATGGCTGGAAATGGAATGGCCATTCATATCATATCGCTACAGTCTTCACGCTTGCTCGAGTCGATTCTCTTCTTGTAACGCTTACCCTTACGTTTCAAAGATTTCTGACAGCTTTTCTCATTTGAAATACATCGGAGGAATAATAACTATTTAACAAAATATACGTTTGCTCTAAACTATACTCTTTCACCTAGAATAAAAATCTACAATAAATTTACTTTTATCAAGCAAATAATTATTCTATGATATATTACCGCAACACATGTTTCTACGACAACAAATACATTTATTTTGTGTATATGGTTAAAATGGTCTCTGGCGGATTTATTGCTATTCAGCAATTTCTTCCAACCACTTCTTTATTGCTATACAGCAATTTCTTCCAGCCGGATTTATTGCTAACATAACCAAATTGTGACTCCTTTAAGTATCTTGCATTATCACTCAACCATAGCGATGGAGGATGTGCAGCAGATGTAACACATAAAATTAGTGTGGGATGGGTGAAGTTTAGATCAATGACGGGAGTTCTATGTGATCCGAAAATGCCAGTAAAGTTAAAAGGAAAAGAATACTAAACGATTGTCAGACCCGCACTCCTCTATGGCTCCGAATGCTGGACGATGTATAACTCTTACTCTAGGCAACTAGAAACTACTGAAATGCGCATGCTAAGATGGTCAGCTGGTGTGTCCCTAAGAGACAAAATAAAAAGCTCATGCATTCGTGGAAGCCTAGGCGTTACAGACATCAACAGCAAGATGCAGGAGAGGCGATTGAGATGGTATGGGCACGTTGAACGCAGAGCACCCGATCACATTGTGAACCAGGTAATCTCCATGGATCTTCCTCGAATAACAACCAGAGGAAGACCAAAAAATTCATGGGTGGTGCAAAAAGATAACCTGATGCAGAGGCACGGCCTGGGGGACGTAGTCCGGGACAAAAGAGCACACAACCTGAGGACGAGGAGAGCTGACCCCAACAGTCTTCGCAGACAATGAGCTGGGATGGAGCCAGGGAGAAGAAGCAATTTCTTCCAACCAACTAATTAATTTAATATAGGATACATTAAACTGTCTTTATCCATGAAGGATTTTATAAAAATATTAATTTACAAATTAAAAAACATGTAAAAAAATGACTGATCGTTTATTAATAATAGCAGAACTAGAGAAAAGAGTTCGTTCAAAGATAAAGAAAGTTTTTCAATTCTCGTTTAAACTTAAATAAGGATGATGCACATGCGATTAATCTTGGTATGCAAATGAGTCTGTCATTGCTTGATCGAAAAGGACGTATATGTATGGTATGTGTTCTGAAATAAACTGAATGTTTCGCCAAAATA
Source organism: Odontocerum albicorne (assembly GCA_949825065.1). NCBI lineage: Eukaryota > Metazoa > Arthropoda > Insecta > Trichoptera > Odontoceridae > Odontocerum > Odontocerum albicorne. The sequence continues at coordinate 7,250,702 of OX463844.1, forward strand.
TGAAGGAGAATTGGGTATAATGTATAATTGGGTATAATTAAGTATAATGTCGACTGAATATGAAAGCTTCTTTGCTGCCCAATTTTAAGCCATGAAAGCTTCTTTGCTGCCCAATTTCAAACCGTTGAAGTTTTTTCCGTAACTTGGACTCGTGGTCATCTTTTTACTAATTAATTATTTTTTACTTGAAATGTTTTATTGGTAATTTCAGACTCCCGAGGCCTGGAAGACGGTGTTTATCATGGCTGCAACTGTCCACTTCTTCGGCATAACATTTTACGCTCTGTTTGCCTCCGGGGAACTCCAACCGTGGGCAGAGCCCTCCTTGGAAGAACAAGCTTCGTGGAAGAACGGTTCCGGTGTGGTCGTCAAAGAAGAGAAGATAAAAGAAACGAATCTGGTAAAAATATTTAAACTTCATTATAGGAATGTTACAGCCTTTTTTTCAATTCGATAAAATTGTATGACCAATACCACCGTTTTCACAATTTTAAATTAAATATCTCAGATAGGGACAACATATCTTCACTTCATCCTTATTGTATCTTAGCATAGACAGTTTACTACTGATACATCCATAAAATAAATACAATTTTTCTATTTTGTGACAGCTGTTATCTCAAAAGTGCTCCAAGAATGTGTGTTAAGCACCAGGCTTAATAAGGTTTAAATAAAAAAGGATAATAATGTATTCAGATAAAAAAGGCCTCTAATGAAACAAGTTTAAGGATCGCCTGGAATCGATCTCGGTACACTTAGGTACTAACGGACCATTGGGAAACTGCGCATACGTATGACAATATATTATGTCTTATCGCTCCTTAAAATTCTAGACTTTTTTTTTCAATTCAGTGGACAATTTTATGTAGCGCCATTTACGCAGTTAAATCTCTTCAAAGGGCGCTCTAAGTCGGGCCTAGAATCCACTAATTTTAAACAAATCTGACAGCTTTAGCAGAACCCGGACGAATTGTGCAATTACACATTTTAGTTAACAGTAAAACCTTGTAGGATTATTATCATGCGTTAATCTCACCCTACCAACCAGAAAGATGTTTATGAGACCTTAAGTGAAAACGAGTCTGGAAACCTTTTTTTAAAATAACTGGGCTTTAACGAGAATCAAACCCGCAATCTTTTGTGAAAACAGGTGACTTACCAACTAGGCCACGGAGATCGTTATATTGAAATAATTGTCATCAATAATTCTCTCAATTATCTTCATCATGACATATCGTAGTTTGGAATCAGGTTTTATGAAATGTTTATATTGAATCTATTTATTTTTCCAGGATGCAAGTCCGGGTACTCAAATAGCAAACCAACCACCGCCAAGTTACGGAGCAGTCCAGCACGTCCCAGGTAATCCTTTCGCCAACTATGTGGAGGAGGAGCAAGTCCAGCCTCCTGCAACGGACTCTTATCTTCATGGGTCTGTGGATGATAGGACTTATTAGGCATATTCATGTTAAAACTAAATTCACAGACTAATCCTAAGTACGAGCGATTTTGTTTCATGGATTGCTTAATTTTTCAGTTCCACCAAGGGCGACCCCTCAACATGAAAATATCTGTATAAACATATCTATAAAAGAAAGATCACTCCTTTATAGTGGTTCACTAACAGAGAGTTCCCAATCGTACTACACTACCTTTTTAGTACGTTCGTGTACAAAAATCTTCAGCATTAGCTTATTAACATGAACGCTGCCTTATTCTCAGAATTTCTTTCACAAATATCTCACAACCTTAAGCAACCCCTTGTTAATCATCAAACATGCCTTGAAATTTAAATTAAGATATGAACACTTGACAAAAAAATATCAAATTGAAGTTATCTATTTTTCCCCCAAATAGGAATGGAGATTTAACGAAGGTTAATCAAATATTAAAATGATTTTAATGAATTTATAAACCAAGAAATGATTAAGTTTAAAAATTTTAGATACAAATTAAACGTATTTTTCAAGAATTTCTATATAAAAATTATTGTTATAAATAAAATTATAAAATAATTGGTATGATTTTTTTTATATATACGAGTATAATATGTAGAAATGTCAATCGCGCATTGGTTTATCGAATTATTTGGAACGAATTTCGTCTATTTGATGGAGATCTGGTTTCAGGTTTGATTTTTTTCAAACTAGTGAGATTATTATTTGATCTGAATATTTTTTTAATAAGGCTTAAATAAAAAAGTTCTAATAAGTACAAAAAAAAATTCTTAAGACACATATTCCATATTTTTTTGTAGCGAAAGGATTAGTTTGTGAATTAAAACATTTCTTGTTAGACTTTGAAATTTGATAGTTACTAAGAATTTGTTCATTATTAAATTGATGGTTATAAATAGATGGATATAAAATATTTAAATAATAGTCAACGATCACGTATATATCCTGTATTTTCAAATTAATCATGTATATATGTGTGAATTATCCTAAAATGTATATAAATAATATACCCTTGTTGAAATATTTATGAAACTTCTTAGTCGTGTAAAATACCAAAGAAACTTCTGAATAAAGTTTAGTTATATTCACTATTGTTTCTATTACTCTCTAGATATCTAGAAATGTTTTTTTTTTTCAAATTATAAACAAATAAATATTGTTACTTGTTTCCAAAGTTTTTTTTGTATTTCTAAATAGGATAAGTGAAATGATTCAATTATAATAAAATATATCCATTAATAATGAATTTAAATCACTGTTCTCTTTACGTGCACGCTATATCAAGCACTTCAACACATTGCATGATCACATAGGTTTGTAGGTTATATTGTTGACACCATTTTTTTTAATATTAACAGTTCTAACTGGACTATAAACACACGAAGTCTTGTACGAGTATGAATATTAAGAAAAGGAAAAATGCTTTATTTTCTATTTCATGAACTTTACATTTTTTTTCGTATATAATGGTTTATTCATTGATTCGTATGGAACCCTTCATTTTAACTGAATTCGTGATGTGAACATTTTGAACAGCGAGATTTGGAGACAAAAATTGTCTTTGAATGCAATTATCGAGGCATTTGGGATAAAAACTACTGATGTAGCCACGATACTGACAGTTAGTCATCATATACGTTGAAAATACAAACGCACGTGGAGAGGCAAAAATAATCGCTTACTTTTAGTGCGTGTAAGTGTTGTTACCAGACAAAGTCTTAAATCAGACTGATTCCTTTTCCAATTTTTCGACACCGTCTTACCTAGGTCAGTGGATAGAAGGCAAGCGTTTTTTTTAGGAGGTCGTGTGATTGCCGCTGTTATAAATATGTGGTTAAACCAAACATCCAAAAAGGAAACATTCGTTTGATTAAAAAAATATTTTAGCAAGTGGTGAGATGAAAGAGGAAAAACTGAATCAAAGAATTACTGACTCCGCTAAAATATCGCCAGCAAAATGAAATCATTATGAAATCAGTTCATTAATTAACCTTAAGGAGGAACATGATTTGAAAATTGACTGAAAGAAAATTGAAAAGTACTTTTAGCATATAAAGTAAAATGTTCGAGTTGGTGGCATTGTTTACATTGTGAAGAAGTCCGTATCTTTTATCGTGAAAATAGATTATATAACATCACTAGCAGATTCAAGGCTTCTTCTGTATTCCACAAAGATTGTTCCAAAACATTTGGAAAGCCCCACTTGGAAGACTCTTAATAGTTTCATAGTTGGAACGTCTAGAACCAGAGACAATCTAGAATTATGGAGACTTGTTCGAGAATATGAACATGTGTACCTTTGTTCTCCATTGCTGTAAGCATTTTCTCTAGCTGACTAAGCTACTATAGTTGTGTACAAATCTAGATGTCATATTCTTAATTTGTAAAAGAAGTAAGTGAATTATTCTTGTTTATTTTGCTTATAAGTATATTTGTATAAAGTGTAAACAATATAACCTCAAAGGAAAATTTACTATATTTGAAGAAGAGTTATGAGCACTGCATTTTCGTAATTTAAAAAGCACATTTATTTTGTAAAATTTTCATCGTTTTACTCAGCACTGTCTAAAGTATAGTTTGAATGCACTTAACTTTTTTTATGTCTATTGAATATTACTTTCCGTAATAAGTTTTGCACTAAGACACGTTTTTGCACAGTTTTGATTTCTTGCACGACACTAAATAAATTATTCAAATAGTTTTGTTGAAAAATAACATTGAAATGTATATTTAAGGATTGCTTTTGTGAAATTAATGCCTTATTTTAAAAGAAAACTTTAAACAGTGAATTTAGCGAAAATGTAGAAGCTTATACATGGCAAAAAGGGTACAAGATCCCCCTGCAATTGTTAAAAGTGCACCATTGAGATATATTTATTTATAAAAATAATTAGATTTAAGTCCATTTAATAAAAACACATGTTTAACAAAATAAATAATGTCAATTTTAAAGTTATTATTAAAAACAATATAAATGTATGTATATGTTTCTCATAAAATATTTTTAAAATCAGAATAACAAATTTAATTTAGATATATAGATTGCTTCAATAAAAACATGATAAAATTTGGTTTGACTAAAAAAATTCTTTAATAACTTAACTTAAATTTATTTGCCATAATATGAAAAGGTTACATTGAGTTCAATGTATTATATAGAATGAAATATTAGTTAATTTTTTTTCACTGTACAGTTTAAATTTCTTTTATATTTTTTTCACCAAACAACTAAATAAGCGCGCTAAGCAATTCTTTAGCTGTTATCAATACACATTATTTGATTTTTTTGGGATATAGGGGTTTGATTGATGGGAAGATTAATATTTTTAATCATCAAATTTATCTTTATATATCATACAAAAATAGGTTTTTTTTTTCATTCCAATGAAGATTGAACGTAGCAAAAATATTTTTTTCCAGCTTGACAATGGAAACGTATATATAAAGAAACATATTTGTTTAGTCATATAAAATAAAGAAGTACTTACAGTTTTTGTCTTATTTAAAATTACACGTTGGCTTTTCTTTGAATAATTTAATATAATTTAAGTTCAAACCATATTTAATCCATCCATTTGTTTCGTTGGAATTTGAAATACCAAGAAAGTGCGACTTGATCAATATTATTTTATTTGAGCCACGATAAGATAATCACATACATACCAAACGTGTCAAATTACAGTTTTTTTTTTAACAAGATCTAGTATAATATATTGTAGTGTCTAGTACAATATATTTTATATACAATGAACCAACGAAATTAAAATTGCTACGAAATGCTAAGTATTTGCTTGGTTCAAAGCTCAAACTTTTAATACAGTCAAGCATCATCTCTAATTCAGTTGTCAACAACCATATAATCAGTGATTCGCTTTTTATAAGCGAATTCACTCATTTCTCAATCAAATGTCAACAAAACTTATTTATATTGAATAAACGAAAATATTAAGTGTTGATTTTTGCGACGATAACGAACTGACTTAAAATGAGTTTTTAAACAATAAAAATATGTTCACAATGACAAAAACAACTATAGAACTAGATTTTCTACTACATGTTGTACTTGTCATGATTTTGAAGACTATCCACATAATGCCACTAGTAAGGATAAAATAATCGAGGAAAGCCAATTTTGACATACAATGTTTAGCATCCCAAAATATTAAAGGCATATTAAGTTTGTTTTTTTTTTTATGTTTAATGCGTTTAAGTAATGCAAAGAGATTCGGAAGAAAAAAAGAACAATTAAAAATTAATGCGTTTAAGTAATGCAAAGAGATTTGGAAGAAAAAATGAACAACTAAAAATTAATGCGTTTAAGTAATGCAAAGAGATTTAGAAGAAAAAAAGAACAACTAAAAATTAATGCGTTTAAGTAATGCAAAGAGATTTGAAAGAAAAAAAGGACAACTAAAAATTAATGCGTTTAAGTAATGCAAAGAGATCTAGAAGAAAAAAATAACAACTAAAAATGAACTCAGCATATAAGTATATTATTTCTTTCATCTTTTTACTTAACACATTGATCGCCAATAGGATTTTCGTAAAATGTCCAAAAAATGTTATTACGTTTTTAGGGTTTTAATTTAATACAACCTACCTATCACATTCATGAGTATATCTTTTAGAACCATGAAGATATCCTAAGGCCATATCCTAGTAAGATAGAGAAGGGCCATGTCGGCCAAGTTTAATAGTAGTTTAATACAGAGCGCGTAGCCGACGGACAGGATGACACTCTGAAGTTAGGTATGCCGTGTTAGCCACCGGTGGCCGACACGGCCCAATTGGAATACATCGGTGTCGGCCACCGGTGGCTGACACGGCGATCAACGTGTTAATAGTTCGATTGAAAATAATTTAGACACAAAATAAATGTTTTTTACATCGTGTATTAATTGAAGACCATAGATACAATCGCACTTTTTTGGGGTTTCCAAGTTTCTATTAATTTTTTTTTATTCTTTCACTTTTGCATGATGTAGAATATATTTTATATAATTATGATAAAAAAATCAATCATAATCAATCCTCATTATGTATTGCTGGTCACTATCAATCGTAATGTAGTAAATAATCATAAGTGTTGGTATAAATATATTATATATACATATATATTATCGTATGGGGTGATCTCACTCTATAAGGCTGTGTCGACAATAAATGGAAGCATAGGAAATGCAACGCTAATTTTAATGCTAGCTAAATAAATAAATGTATGCATATTATTTCTAGGTTATTACGCTACCCCTAAGTATTACATATATTCTGTATCTGCATGTACACGTACGTAGTTCCAGTTTCTGTGTTAAATTGAATTAAAATAGATATCGTGTGTAAATTAAAACTTGAAAGTTTTTTATTATTGTGCATCAACTTAAAAAAATAAATGTCATTAACTTGAACACGTCATTAACATTTTTTTAAATATTACGAAAAAATATATATAAAAACTATTTTCTGATTTTCTCGTAAGAAAATATTTGTACTTATACTTATTTATACTAAAATTTTCATAACATGTTTCATCTTGGAAATAAATATCTAGTTATTTTAAAATTAACAATTTTATTTTGCTAGATATTTATTTCTGCGTAAGAAACTATTGACTATAAATTGTCTTGTCAGAAAAAAACTGCGTTTATCGTAAGAAAAAATATTTAAAAAAATCAAAGAACAAAATCAATCTCAGAGTTCTCTTTTTTTAGTTTCAATGTGTTACTTGTTCTAGTAAAACTTGTTCGAGTGTTTTTTTTAACGAAAACTAAAAAAAAAACACTGTATTTTTAAATTTTATAAATGTTATTTTAATTTCTATAAAAAAGTAATCGTATATTGAGAGGAGTGTTATTTAAAGAATTTGTTGGTAAGGAAACAGTTAATAATAAAATTCAGCTGACTGAGTATCATAATATCAGATAAATTGTACGAGTTTTTAAAAATGTAAAGAATTGTTGTTAGTTACTTGAATAGAAAAAAATGTTAACTAAGTTTCTTTTTTAGAAAAGCAATTTGTTTATAATTACGTTCAATCAATTTCAATATAATTGAAATCTAATGAAACTTAATATTTGTTAATTTTAATTAAATTTTTGTGTTACACAAAAAAATAAAAATGTTTTCCGGGATTTTTTAAATAAATGTATGATTTCAATATTCATATACTTTTAGCTATAGTTCTTCAAATAATTGTTAATAAATATTAGTTAAAAATAAAGGTAACATTGTATTGCACATTTGATATTGTATCCAACTATAAAATTCAAATTCAAAATGCATTTAAAACTCTTTAAACCTTTTGAAAAACTGTGTGTCGTTTCTTGTTAAAAAAAATCTTTTAAAAAATAAATCTAATAAAGAAAATTATTATGGTCATGTGAAAATAATGTTTTGCTCTTCAATTACGAATTTCACATAAAAAAATCATGTCTGCATTTTTTCTAAGAAAATGCAAGCCATCATAGTCGGAAATTATTTTTTTTAAATTAAACGTCATTAATTACTCTGCTTAATAATCTTTTTTTTTTAATTAAAAAAATAACCATAAGTTTTCTTAAGAAAAATATTCCATCTACTTGTTTAAATTTTAAGTTTCATAATAATAATAACCCAAAATGCATTTTATTCTCTGATGAATATAATGGGTATATTTGCTCTTGTATACATGTGTAACTTGTCATAATTAATTTAATAGTATTATTGTCTAAGAATGACTCTGTTTATGTAATGTGATAAAGTGTTTTTATATCTAAATAATGAAATATTTGGTTTCATATTGACGCCAAAATGAAATATTTTAAAATTACAAACTTTTATGTAGTATTTTCGTAAAAAAATACTATTCGATTCAGTGGGTTTTGCGCAATATAAAGTTAAATTTAATACATTCAACAAAGATACTCGTATACCATAACGAAACAAAGTAATAATAACATAGATTTAAATTTTTTCCATAATTTTTCTTTCGTATTGCAAATCCCTCAAATAACGCAGGGCAAGTGAGCAAATGTCTTCCATGGTAAAGTGGACGGCATCAAGTCCTTCAGAAAAAACTTATGTGGAACAGTTGTTGACGATATAGTCCATATTCGGTGTTTTAACGAAAACACATAGTGAAGAGTCTTCCAGATGCCATAAGTGAATGTTGTATGTATTGCATATATCAAATAAGCGGTACATCATATGCACTTATATTTAAAAATATTGCAAAACTTCAAAGTTCATTATCTCATTTCAGTTCTTGTTTACATTTTTTGACTTTGTGATACCAAGATAGTGACCAGTCACATTTGAAGTTAATGGTGAATAATTGTTATGGCTTGCATAATTATTAACAATTCGCACCGTTTTGTGACCAAATGTCAGTCCTTTAATCCAAGAGGACTAGTTTTGTGATCAATTGTCAATTCAATCGGGCCTCATTTTTGGATCAAATGTCACTGTAGGGGGTCTATTTTGTGACTAAATGTCACTTCATCCATTCTAAGGGAGCAGATTTTGTGATCAATTGTCAATTTCAATGTGGCCCATTTTTCGACCAAGTGTGACTCAAAAGGGAAATGTTTTGTGACCAAGTATCATACAAAGGTAAAATTGAATTATTTTTTATTTAGATATAAAAACACAAATTCGTTTTTTTCGATAGCGGATTATCCGCATTAAACTATTGTAATCTAACCTACACAACGTTCAATACGGATTGAGTAGTTCGTGTTTATATTAAATTCAAACATTTATTATTGATGTTTGTAGATATTTTGCACGTTTAATTTTTTTTCAATAGAATGTTAAATAATTAGTTCAAGAATTTGTAAAAAAAAATTAATGCATTACTTTTAGGTATTTCTTAATAATTCTGATTAAACATTGAAGCTAACTAAAATAAATTTATGACAAAGGTTGATCTGAATTTGTATTATCTATTTGCAAACTATTAATCAAAAAGTTACAACAAAATAATCATCATTATTTCGGAAACCACTAGTCCAAATTTTTATTTATAAGTGTAATTAAAATATTTAAAAATTAGTTAAAACTTTCTTACAATATTTCCTATTCTTGTTACTCTTCATACAGTATTTTTATTTCCTATATCTGTCACTCTTTATACAGTATTTTTATTTCCTATTCCTGTCACTCTTCATACAGTATTTTGATTTCCTATTCCTGTCACTCTTCATACAGTATTTTTATTTCCTATTCCTGTCACTCTTTATACAGTATTTTAATTTCCTATTCCTGTCTCTTTTCATACAGAGTATTTTAATTTCCTATTCCTGTCACTCTTCATACAGTATTTTTATTTCTTATTCCTGTCACTCTTCATACAGTATTTTAATTTCCTATATCTGTCACTCTTCATACAGTATTTTTAGTTCCTATTCCTGTCACTCTTTGTACAGTATTTTCATACCAAGAAAATATTTATAGTGTTTATCTTATTCAAATAATTATAATTAAAAAAATACTACGAAATAAAAAAAATTATCCAAATTTAGCAGTTCTAGATTCTTGAATTATTTTATTTAACATAGAACATGCATCCTTGGACCATAATTTAAAAAAAAAAGTGCTGTGTGATCTAAACCCATGCTGTAAATAGTTTCTGATAAAATATTATATTTAATGCTCACTCAACTGTCTAATTATTATTATTTTAATTCATCGCATTACTTTTTTGGAGGAAATACCCTCCGCTCTCAAACCTTCTGATCAAATATTTGGTTGCCTCAACAGCGTTTTGAATTGCCTCATCCTTTGCCTCATCATTTGCCTAGCGTAGCTGAACATCACATTCATGATAAATATGTCTCTTAGTCAATACTACAATCTCCTTACTTTTGGGGGTGCGCTTCCCGTTGGTACTCAGATTTTAAAAAAGAGTTCTTATTTGATTTTCACTTAAGACTTTATTAACATCTTTCTGGTTGTTTGAAAAATATTGCCGCATGGCAATAATTACAACGAAAGTGTAATGTAATACATTCCAACCTTCTATCAATAGACTAAGTTATTTGTATTATAAGATAGGAGATACTTCATATCAAAATACTAAATCTTGCCTTGCTCGAATATTGGTTCCAAACATCTGACAAACATTTACCAAAACGCAGCCTTTAAAATTTTGATGAATAACATTTCAAATAAATATATCATGCAAAGCACTTTTACATAATATATTTTTACTTGAGCGTTTAATTTTTAATTTATACACGACAGCTCATAAGCGGCAGGCAATGAATAAATTCAGATGACATGATATCTGAAATACATTAATATATCAACGTGGGATGCCAAAATGCGTCAAGTGAGATATTTTAATATTGTTTTTTTTTCTAAAAAGTACTGATGAGATGATAAAGAATGTAAATAAAAAAAAATATTGATTAGTCGGAAGGAAACATCAGGAATAAGTATCAGTTATTTGAAATGGAACATACGAGTACTAATGTAACGGAAGAATTTATTTTACACAGTATATTTTTAATTTTAAAAATACGTACGATCATTAAAAAATACTTAAAATCAATTAAGACTTATGATTTTTTCTTTGTAATTGGATTATGGTTCATGGAAGCAAATTTTTCATCAATTAAGTATTATTTTAGAACACATCTGCACATTGTAAAATATTTGTGAATATTAAAATTTCTTAGAATTTTTATTTGAAATTGTTTTAACCACTTTTTCTTCACCAAATTGCACGTTTCAATATTTTAGAATGAAATTTATATATATTATACTATAAGATTGTTGATGTTTAGATTTAATTCTATTTTTTTTTCTCACGATAGGAAAAGGGATTTTGTGATTCCTTGCAATAAATATAAAAAGATTTATATTTTATTTCCTTGAAAATTTTCATATATTTTCAATATAAAACCTTTATTATATTCAGTAGATATTTTTCTTAAAATTAAGGCAAAAGAGTTCACCTTCTTTTTTTTATTATTTTTTATTTCGTTCGTGATAAAATATTCAATGGAAAAAGTTTGAAATTGTTATCTGTAGATTCATAATTTGAAATGTGTATATTAAAAATTTAAATTGTGGTATTAAAATAGTGATTACTGTAAAAAAAATATAACTTTCCTTGATAACTGTTTTCATTTGTTTTATCTCATAACAAAAATTTAAATTTAAATTGTATCAATAAATGATGTGCATAAGATGCTAAAACTGTTTTTTTTTCTTTACTGTTTCCCTTATTATTATTTTTAACAATTTTGTTGTTTACAATTCACCTTGGCAGGCTATGTTTATTTCTGGCATATAAATCGATTTAAAAAAAAACAAAATATCGATGTTCTAAAAAAAATATAAAATAGTATAAAAAGATAGTATAAAAATAGTATGAACAATAAGTACGTAGACATACACAGAAATAAAAAATAACAATAAACAATCCTCATCGTGAATCTCTCGTGATTTCTTAACGTAGTGGTAAACATTTAATATGACTTCTTTAGTTTGACAGGACAGCGCCTTTCCTTTTCCTAGCTTTGTCACTAGAGTTTGAATTATTACTAGAAATCATGGCGAGACTATTTTTTTGCTGCATGACACACTGATTTTTGAAACTGACCAATCAGCACACAGGAGTTGACTAACACAATCCCACGCTCTGTTTACCTACGCTATAGTATTATTATAGTACTAGGTTTGAAGGGGATCTTCATGAATAATATGGTTTAAGCGGTCTTCATCGAAGTTCACTGGTCGTCCGGAACGCTCCATGCATTTGAGGTCGAAATTACCGTCTTTGAAACGCAAAAACCATCGACGAGCTGTCCTTTCATTTATAGCATCTTCACCGTACACTTCGCAAATATCGCGAGCAGCTTTGGCAGCTTTATTTCCTCGATTGAACGCGAACAGAAGGAGGTGTCGAAAATGCTCACTTTCGTCTACTTGAAATTCCATTTTGAAGGCTTGTAATCAAATAAAATAATATATGTAACGTAAAAGCAAACACAATATCTTGTAGAACGGAAAATTTTATTTCGAATGACGTATATATAACCTTTACCATTTTGTTTTACTTTTGGTGTTCATTTTTAAATTGGAAAAAAACGGACACAACTTATGTTAACACCTAATACAATACAGTCACATATTCTTTCCTTACGCCGTGTGGACTCTACCATGATATTCTGTCACATGGGTGTTACTTAAATCGGTGTTGGTTTGGTTTTATACAAAAAAATCAATTTCTGGTTTATACCGTTTTATTTTACAGACCTGCCTATACACTTATACATAGTATAAACAAAGTACACATGCGTAAAAAAATACAATTTATAAACTTTGAATGGTTAAAAAAATCAACTTAGTATTAAATTACCAATAAATAGCTTTATTTTTAATAAACAGCTTTATTTTTAATATTTACTACATTAATCCCCGCTACATGTATTTTTATCTCCTATACCCAGGCTCTCTTCTGGTGGAATTAATTACCTTTCGCTTGAAGAGAGCATCGGAATAGGAGGTAGAAACACGTGTAGCGGGGATTATTGTAATTAGTGTAATAAGAAAGTTATTTACTGTTTAATACTCTAATATTGAGACCCACAAAGTTAAAGTCGAAACTCTTGATAAATTACAACATATCTTACTAAATATGACTAATGAACGTTTATATGTACTTGTAAAAAGAACCTTACAATGAGACATTATTTTTTATGATTTTGAAATGTCAGAAAAAATCATAAATAATTCTAGTTTGTGTAAAAATATCATGTCAGTTAAATCGTTTTTTCGTGGATAAATCTCGTTATGAAAAAGTTATTCCGTACAAAATAAAATAAAAGAAGCTGGGCGTCTCGTCTATTGCCTTTCTTAGAACATACAAAATTTGGTTGAATCATTTTACAAATTGACGTCCAAATATAGAATGTAAAATATTTAAAAAACAAGGGTAAAACAAGGATTTTAAAAGTGAATAAATATATACTATCCAGAAACGACTTCATGTCCTAGAAGTCTTTTGGGTTCGATTCCAGATTGTATCCAAAATTAAGGTGTCAATCTAGTTTCTTACAAAACTTTTTTTCATCTCTTTTGTAGCTTGAAAGAAATTTTCAGATGACAATAAGATCTCCAGGTGTTATTGGACGAAACAAAAAAAAACAGTAATATAAGTCATTAAAAAGTCTATAATTAATTGAAGATGGGAACCTCCCAAGCTTTTCTCAAATGTTTGGATGTTGATTAGTTGGGAAAGAATAACTTCAGACGTTAAATCTCTAACAAATATTTCGTGCTTTTCATATCATTTCTTTATTATTGCATTTGTAATGGTTTTTGGTTAATATTTAACACATTGAAAAAAAAAACGTTTGTTATTTTTAACCCTAAAATTATATAATATCACACATGTGTACATGACAGTGCAATTTTATAAAGGCCGGGACTTTTGCCAGATTATAAATAAGCAAACAAGAGTACCACAATAACTTTCAGATGTAAGTGACAACAAAATATAAAAGCACATAAATTGCAATTATGATATATTAGTATTATTTAGTTCTTTAATTTGCGTAGTGGAAAAATATTTGTAAAATTTAAAACAAATACGGAGAAACAATTATGAGTTTGAAAGAAATATTTAAAATTATGCGAGTCTGGGTTAGTCCATCTGTTTCTTATTGGGGATATTCTTATGATAAAAATTTGATTTAAATTATTTCACGGGTTGTTAATAATATTTAACTCGGAAATTGTCGTTCATATATACGAGTAGCATGCAGTTAAAATTAATAAAGAAAATAAAGTAAAATACTTGTAATTAAGAAAACATTTTCAATTGTGTGTGTCTGGATTAATCGATTTATCATTGGGACAAGCTGTTGACAAAAATTTGATACAAACAATTTCGCCTTTTCTTATTATAGTTCAGAAAATTTAGGATGAGTCATGTGACAGATCACAAATTTGCCCCAATACAACCTTGTAACGACGTTCAGTAATTTTAATTATTTTATCAACTTTAATATGAGTCTCAATTCTAATAAATAGCAAGTTATTTAGGTTAATACATTACAAAAAACTAACAATAAAGACAAATTAATACATATTGTTACAAATTAGCAAAAATGTGGCAGTTTGTTAAAATTAAATAATATTTGGTGACGTTAGTCAAAAGTCACTACGTTAGTCCGCATTGGCTAGGGATGGGGTATTCGATAATTGGATTTTCGATTTTTTTAATACCTAAAATGAAATGTTCGTAATTAGCATTAATTCATTATGGATCTTGGCCTATTTAAAGATATATACAAATCATACAATACATTAGAAAGTCAGTATAATGAAAATTAGGAATTAAAACGTCAGTTTAGAGAAAAACAATTGTTCGATTTATAAAAATCTATTCGATTTGTAAAAAAAACGAGTTTACCCCATTCTTTTGTGACATGACGTTTTAAGCGTCCCACGACTCATCCTAGACTTTCTGAAGTATAGGGACATAATTTTGATAAAAAAATAATTCCACAGGTTTATGATAATATTTAACTCAGAAATAGTTAAGCGTAAAGTTTAAAATTAATAAAGAAAGTTAGTAAATACATATAACTTACATAAATTTAAACAACGATGTGTATTTATCTTATAAATTTATTTTTACATTACATTTTCAATCAATTTTTCACATAATTTTTATATGTACAACAATTTAGACGAAGAAAAATGTGTTTTTTTAACGAAAAATAATTAAAACATGTTAATAGATAATTTTTACATGTCTTTATAATAAAGAAAGCGAAGAAAAATTAAATATAAATAATGGCCAATTTTCTAAAGTTTACATTAAGTTTAATTACACTAAGAATTACATTAATTTTAATTTGTTATTGGGTGACTTTTACGTTGATTGATTAATTATGGAAGTTATTGAAAAACACATATCTCTCTTTTCTAATCATAAATAATAAAAATAATGGCAAACTTTACATTTTTAGGACCAATGCCCCACCTGCGACGGAATTTAAAGACTTGAAAATCAACATGTAAATGAGGTATTTAAAAAAGTTCTATGACCTTTAGTAGTGAAAGTCATTGGTTGTTAAAATATTTTTTTATTAAAAATGGGAGATAATCAGGGTTCAATAATATCCATAACTAATTATTCAATCTAAAGTCATTCTGGTAACTATAAATATGTTTTTTTTCTATATTATAATTTAGGGAATATTAGAGAATGCGTCTAGCAACTCTGCTTTTTCCTGGAAATCCTTTAGCATAAGGTGGTTTTGCGTTTGTTGACACGTAGTAGATTCCTCTAGCTCTGTAAACAAAGAAAACTATTAGACTCAGCCTTCTCTCTAAGACTAAGTTCAGATGGTCGCGCGTGAACACGCGTTGCACAAATTGCTGGAATACGCGCGTAAAAAGATTCATAATGCTCATATACAATTGTTTATATGGTCGCGTGACGAAACAAAGTGCAAAGTCACAAATCGTCGTATTCCAGCGATTTGTGCAACGCGCGACCATCTGAACTTAGCATAAGCTGAGCGGCACCACAGCTTGTGAAATGTTGCCACGCACTATACAGAATTCTTCGCGCATCATTCTGACAAAATAAACAAATATCAAAACATCTTCACAATTTCTCTAAAGCATTTATGACTCTACACAAAAAATAAACTACTTAATTGTTTTCAAGATTTTTCCAGACTTTTCTTTCGTGAGATGTTTTATCTCTACCTACATATGCTTAATAGGAAACAATAATACTTCACCGCTATAGAAGTGTAATCACCTTAGTAATTTTTAAATGAAATATTGTTTATAGTTTTCTTGCTACCGTTTAATCTTTTTTGACAAATTTATTACTCTAATTCTATAAAATGTGAATTTTTGGTCAAGTAAATTATCCAACAGCGCGCGGAAAAGAAACGATTAAATCTTCGCCGCACAGAAGTAATATATTTTATTCAGCACATCAAGTAAAAATATTAATAGAGGGAACATTGATAAGTCATTGTTGGTTTCTCACCACATGATAAATACTACATGACCGATCTTTATTTATTTATTTATTTAACACTTTTATTGCAAATACAATCTGGCGGACTTATCGCTAGGCGGCAATCTCTTCCAACCAACCAGACAAAAGTAAAATAAGCAAGTTACGTGGTCGCATAAATCATTCAAATGACTATCTATCCCCACGAAATTCATAAACACATACGAAAGGAAGGGATGGTGGAGAGGAAAGGAAAAGAAAAATCAGGAATGAAACACGTTATTTTACTGACTAGAAATGAAGAGTTTTTTCAGTCGCTTCTTAAAGTATGCCAAGGACGGAGCAAGTTTTATATTGGTTTGTAACTGATTCCAGAGTCTCACTGCATGGACAGTAAAGGACGACGTAAAATAAGAGGAGTGGTGAACTGGAAAGGCCAATAGACAATCTCTGTTTGAGCTTAGCGCCAATCCATGATTGGAAAGACGCTGAAAATCTTTAGTAAGTAAATGGTGCAAAAGAAATAAATGTAAATTGAAATTGATAAAAAAGTCATCCTGTCACTTTTGAATGTAACCAAATAAGATAAATTAAACCAATCATCATCATTGTCAGAGTTCACCATCACGCTGTCGAAGATAGACCCTTTCAAGTGTCTCAATTCAATCTCATCATGCACTTTTACGATTAAGTAAACCTTTCTAATTGAGTTATTGTAAAAAAATAATAAAATAAATGAATATAATAATCTTACTCCTGACTGACGTGTTCGCCCATGAGGACATACTCCGTATCTTTAGGTTCACACCATCCTATCAAGTAGGAAATGAGGTTTGTACAAGGTCCTGCCCAAAATCCCGGCTTGCTGTTGATAGATTCGATGAAGTAAGGGGTAACTTTTGTATGGTCACACGACAAGGTTTCTGTCAAGGAAAATAATTGCATTCGTTATTGGGATTATTATATTTATCGTCATCATTATTAGTGTTATCTTTTTGATCACAAGATAAAAGCATTCCAAAGGTTCTCCCACTATATTTTATTTCACACTATGATGTATTATATATTATGTAGCAATAACCCATCAATAATGATGGAAATAAATAAATCAAATATTTTTTAATCAATTGCAATTATTATTTAATGTTTTATAATCAATTGCAATTATTATTTTAAGTTTTATAATCATAGCAAGAATCGATAGCTGTCAAATAATATTAAAAAATAAAGATGTTCTGAAACGTTTTTGAATATAGAATTTTTAACATTACTAATATTATTAATACAGTTAACTATCGTGTCAAAAATTATATTCATAAATTCAAAAATACATCAACAAAAAAATCTGTGTTCAAAACATAGGCATCAAAGCATTTTTTATTTCAATATGACAATTGTTACTACTTGATACTGACAGGCATATAAACGACGAGAATTATTTATATTTCTAGCAATAACCCGTTAATAATGAAGGAATTAAATTTAAAAAATGTAAATTTATTTTGAAAATGTTTTTTTATTCATTGCCATTGTTATTTTATGTTTTATAATCATATCAAGAAGTGACAGCTGTCAAATATTTCTAAAACAAATATTATCTTCTGAAATATGTTTTGAATAAAGAATTCCTTGCATTGCTAATTATCAATACAATTAACTACCCTACCAATATTCAGAAATTAAAAAATACAAAAATCTATAAGCAAAACATACGCTCTATAAACGATGAAAATTATTTATGTTGATTTTAGTTTATTTAATATCCGTACCCAATAAAACATCTGTGGAAACATACTGTAAGCTTTTTTGTCAAAAAAATATGGTTTGTATCCTGAATATAATTGCAATAAGAAGGATTTCGAAATTGTTTTATAAAAGACCATCAACAGATGTCTATAATAAATAATATTAAGTTCTTTACAATAAGAGGCAATGAAATTATTTTAAATATACATCTATACATATTATTAATGTAAAACACTTATAAAATATTTCTACAATCATTTCTAATTCAATTATTTATTTGAGACATCTTTAGCGGAATGCTTTACTGGTACGTCGTGATGATTATGATTGTTTGGTATTTATTTAAAATAAAATACGTCGATTAGGAATGCGGAAAGTGAGAGTGGACAATCAATGAATAGTAAACAGCAATGAATGGTCAAGTGAATAATAATCTTTATTTATCGATAAGTAGGTATTTATAGACGTGCGTGAATGCGCCCGCAATATATACTTTATCTCACTCCTGCGCGTGCAGAGGTGTTTGCGGACGTTGCGGACGTTGCGGACGTTGGGTAGGTAATTTGTTGACGAAAACGGTGAGACAACGCGATGCGTTCTCTTTCTACTGTGGAATGTAAAGTAAATAGTATTTGCGGGTAAACAATATTAATGTTCTGGTATGCGACCTTTGGACATGTCCGAAGGTTGGTTCGTCGGTCGTTGACCGTGCGTGTTGACAATATTTAGGGACGACGGTATTCCCTACACATCTATAGAATAAATGTAAGTAACACACGATGGTTGGATTTTGGAATATTTGTAGTAAAAACAACCACGTTAATGTGATATAGTATTTGCGTACATGTCTTAAGTTTTCTTTATATTTTATAATTAATCACCATATTATTATCTGTAGGTATTTTCTTATAATATTAGGTGATTACTTAAATAATGTAATGTAATTTTTATTTTAAAGAAGCTATAATTACAATTCTTTTAACTCAGTAAACAGTTCTTACTTAGTATTGTGTCATGAGCACATCCTGGCTGACTGGTGCCACCATTGAGATAGAAGTCCGCATGTCCGTTTGGTCCCCATTGACCCAAGATTCCTGCTCCCGTGTGGAGGACATCCACAAAATGGGCATCTGTTGGATCCAAGTCCCGTGAGCTATTGGTTCCCATGTAGAAGACTATCGTAGGATCAAGACCTAGAACGTGGAAGAGAAAGATAAGGGAAGAATATTACAATCTATGACAGTGCTTGAATAGTATCACATCTTTAATGCAAATTTGTGTCAGCTTCTAATGACATTCATCTTATTAAGAAAAATCTATATTAAACGCTTTGTCATACAATGACTTTATCAAACTATGGGTGAAGTTTAGCTACAGGGCTATATATGTCCAAAAATGTTCACATAATATGTATAAGTACGATAGTATATTAATTCTTAAATTAATATTTAGGTGAAGGTATTCAATATTGATGATTCATTATTTTCACCTAAATAGTAATTTAAGAATTAAATTTTTGCTGTATTTATAAACATTTCTTGGAACACACATAGGAGTATATAGCCACATAGCTAAGTTTAATCTACAGTTTGACAAGGACATTGCATGGGAATATAGCTATCACTGAGAAAATAAATTAATGAAATATTCGTAGACTTATCTAAGCTAATAACTTTGATTTTCCTTATTAAAAAAGGAGACTTATAAATTGAAAATCCACAGCATCAAGAAACATTCTTCTTAGTTTAATCAATATTGCCATAGTCATCATTCCTTGCATTGATGTATTGCTAGTGTTTATTTCATGCGTATCTTAGGCTCTTTGGGCCACTTTTGTAGTGATTGATTTCTCAATGTCTTGATCAAGTCTGGCCATCGCTTTGGACTTAATACTTAGTCCACCTTTAGTACATTTCGAATGAAGGAAATAAAGCATTAAAACTTTCGAAATACTTAAATATACTCATTTTATTACACCTATTCCATTCCATTTTTTCTCTTTACACTCTAGAAAAAAAGTCAGCTTAGATCAGCCATGTATACAGAACAGACAAGCAATAATATTAAAATGTGTTGGAGTAAACACTTTTACCGACTTAACGAATTTGTGCAATATTCATGCAAATTCTAGTATTTTTTGGAGGGAACAGTTAAGAGTTATATCTTTAAAAATGTCACGAACAAATTGCGCTAATAAGTCATATTTTTTTATTGAAAAAATATATTTTCCTAGTTGTTTGCAATTTGTTATATATTTTTACCATCTTTCATTTTTATTAAATTAAATACAGTTTTGTGACAAATGTTTACATTTTAATTTTTCTGATTAATACCCAAGGTATCATATATGATACCTCCCACCATCTCCGAACTGGACAAAATTGAAAATGAAAAAATATATATTAATTTATTTGTATTCATATACACAGAAATAAAAAAATTATTAAATTCATTAAAAACTGCTTATTTGTTTCTTGGGTCTAAAGAAAATATGGCAAGAAAATCACAAAAACTCGTATGCAGAAAATCGCAGAAATTTAATTTTAATAAATCCTTAATATATCTTCCACTGTGTAATAATAAATTTTAATATATCTTATAAATTTTAGAATTTCCTCTCAAAAAGAGTAATCTTCAAATGTTTCCTGAAATAAACGAAAGGTGGAATACTTGTAAGAGAATAAATAATAAATAAATAATGACCTGTTATCCTTCCAAGTTTTCCCTCCTTGATGTGGTTGGAAACGAGCCCGGCGATGTGGGCACCAACACTGTACCCAATGAGGTGCACTCGGTCAGGCTGCACACCACGGGGGTGATACTGTAGATACTCCACTAGCTGCGCGATGCACTGGCTGCAGAACCGGGGCGCCCATGATATCTACTGCCGATGCATTTGTCAGTTACAAATAATAATAGTATTTTCATAAAATAAATAGAATTTCAGTTATTGGTGCGAATGATTTTTTACCAAATCAGTGCTATCGTGTTTGTATCACAAGAAATCTCTCGAATTAGATCAATTTGCGAAATTATAAAAATTATAAAAAACTTCGTGCCCGAGTCACGTTCGGGCAAAACTGTCAAATGGTTAATGTTAGAAGAAAGAAAAATAAATCAATACATTTTTTTAAATGAACAAGATAGTTTGTAAGACCATTTAAGATAGTTTGTAAGACCATTTAAGGTAAAAGTAACACTAGATCAACTGTACATCTATGAGTCTCAACTGATTGAGACAATCTATGTACTTAAGAACATAGAGCAACCCTTTCCTTTGACTTAGATACCTCCAGAAATGTTACTAGACTGCCTCAATCAACCCAACATCTTATAAATGACCCCTTATAAAGTTGCTTAAACTGCGATAATCTATTTTATCAAAGATTTCAACTTTATCTTCATGATACTCCATATTAAAATATTTAATAAAAAATAACTTTTTTATTCCACTAATTACATTAATCTCCATGACACGTTACTTCTGCATCTTATCTTGAGGCTCTTTTCAGGCAGAATGATGCCGGTTTGTTATCAGAACAATGATTAGATCAGACTGATGTCATGGTTTATTAGAAATATGTGTGATCTATTGACCAAAAGGAAAATATTTTTAGAGAAATGAAACCTTTAGCATTCTTTGGTTAGTTTTTATTTTTTTATCTTCAGTTATGGCCTTGTGTATCTTTAACATTTATAAATTCATTGTTTTATATAACTTTTGTGATGTATGTAAAATTTTATGTGTTTGTAATTATGTGTTTATAACATGGTTTGCTAATTCTAAAAATTGTTTTAACCTAGACAATGCTTACATTCTTTTATTCGAGTGCGTGTACCTTTGTGTCATTTCAATATGTTTATTTTCATAAGCGCATTATGTTTCATATATCCCTCTCTTAACATATGTAATTTATCTCCCTTGCATTAAAATCTTTTTACCTGTACTATTGTTAGTTTAATTTGAAGGTTCTATTTTTTCTGGAAGTAAGCGTGAAACAGTCGTGGTTATTCCATCAACATAAAATTCTCCTCCAATTATCTCCTTCATTCAGTTCTTTTAATTTAGTGTAAATATATTTAAGTATGTTTTATATAACTGTGTCTGTGAGCTATTTCTTTTCTTGTTAAGAGTTTCTAATCAATCTTGTTATCATTGAGTGAAATGCTGCCAGTTTATGGGAACGAGGATGATTCGAAGTATTAAGAATCATAACGTCAGTAAATGTCTAAAAAGTTTAAAGTGCTGTGCTCTCCTAATTTTGATGTCAATTTAATATTGCCATTTAAGGTGTTGACATACGATTAGATCATTTGCAACTGTCTATTTGTACTCGAAAAATACAAAAGCTATCATCCGCATACTAAGTATGGCTCTTATAACAAAGCGGGATTATTCCGTCTGAAGACTCTCAAGTTAGGGGGTTAAACAAGTGTTGCGGGGATTAATGTAACTAGTGGAACACCAAAGTAATTTACTGTTAATTTTTCAAATATCTGATAATCTAATATGGATGTTGCATTACGATATTGTAGCGCAGGACGTAAATTATTATAATATTTTTTTTTTAGTGAAAATCATCTTTATTATATTTTATGAACACTGCCATCTATGAAAAATCAATGAAGGTAATATGTCAACATTTGAAAGATGTGGATCAACACTACGATTTTTTTAACATTCTTATATCCTTATTTTCAATCTTTGTTTTCGAATAATGAGCAAATGGTAAAAAAATATATGCGACTTAGGTCGATCGTATTTCTGTTTAGAGCTGATTTAAAGAAGTGTGACGATTATAATAAAGTGTCGTGAATACTTAGTTAAATAATATGCATAAATAAATATTCATACTAAATACGCGAATACACTATAACTTTAGTTTTAAATGGATCATTAGGGTTGCCAACAGCATAATTTTGACCCGAAGACTTCGGGTTTAGTGATAATTCCCCGGGCTTCTAGTTTTTAGCGAATTTCTTCGGGTAAGCGAAAATTTGTGACAGTTAAATTTTGTCAAAATATTTTTTACTAAAATATATTTTATCTTCAATCCTAATTTAAATCAAATTTAAAAGCAAACATAAATGAAGATCGATTGTACGATAAAATAAATACCATTAAGCAGTGTCGACCAGAATTACAAAAAAAAAACGACTTATGGTCTGTCAGCCAGAATAGGAATAAATTATTATAACACATCGATCAATAAGTCCCGGGACTAACCAACAGATGGCGCCTCTAATAACAAATCCATACCATTCTCAGTTAGTACCAACCTTTAGAAGCTACGTGTCAAACTTTCATGACATTCCGACATTGTGTCATTGAGTTACATTGGTTTTAGTGACGCTACTTTTGCTATTTTCAAAACAATGGAAAAAACCGAATTTCGTGTATTGATAAAACATTGCTTTTTAAAGGGAAAAAATACCGTTCAAACTCAGCGATGGCTTGAAAAGTGTTATCCGGGCTCTGCTCCGTCGAAAACAGTCATTAGTCGGCCCAGCGACTATTGGCTGTTCGCAGATCTCAAAAAGATACTCCTGGGAAAGAGATTTGGCTCCAATGAAGAAGTGATTGCTGAAACTAACGCCTATTTTGAAACCAAAGATAAATCGTTCTACACGGCTGGCATAGAAAAGTTATGAAAACGTTGGAATGAATGTATCGCTCTTGAAATATACTATGTTGATGAATAAAGAAGAATTTTG
The DNA here is from genome assembly GCA_949825065.1 of Odontocerum albicorne. Lineage (NCBI taxonomy): Eukaryota > Metazoa > Arthropoda > Insecta > Trichoptera > Odontoceridae > Odontocerum > Odontocerum albicorne. The sequence continues at coordinate 7,274,594 of OX463844.1, forward strand.
ACAAACCAATGATGTTTTAGTAGTTAGTCCCGGGACTTATTGATCGATGTGTTAAGAATTCTCAGTTAAAGACCGCGTTCATTAGCAATGGTTATAATATTATACATACATTGTAAGAGTTTTAAGTCCGTTAGATATGATGCAATATCCCTTTAAAATTTATATTTGACAATATTACAAACGTGCATGATATTTATTACTCGTATTAGTATCAAAATCTGATGGGATGGGATGTAAATTAAATGCGGATGTATTAAGTAAGATGAAGAAGAGCTCGATGAGATGGTTTGTACATGTGGAACGAATGAATAAAAAAAACTAACAACACGTGTATAAAGTGTAAATATGAATATGGCTGGATCAAGTAAATGATATTCTGAAAGAAGGAAATGTAGAAAGTCAAAGAAACTTCAAAAGTTGTATGAGAAAGTGTATGGATTTAGAAGGATGTGTATCGAGATATGACAGTCTGTCGCTCTGACCTCTCTGCCTACTCCGAGAGGGAAATTTCGAGATCGTATGTAGGTATGTATGATATTATTTTACTTTTGTTCGCTCGTTGATAAAATTAATAAATAAATAACAAAACTGCATGCGATTTTTTTAATCGTATCGAACAGTTTTAATTATAAACGTAAATTATGCGAAAAAGGCCTAACGTAAACTTCTGAAAATTTGACGTATTTATTTATTTTATTTATTATTACAAATGACAAGAAATATACACAATTTGCGAAAAACAACAGGTTATTTGATTTGGACACACAATTTTAATGGATCTGGGTTTGTTGCCTTTCATTTGTCGTATCCCCAGTAAACTAGGTTTTTGCCTGTATCTCACTGAGGATATTTAGCATGAAAAAATAAATCGATACTTCTTTCCGATTTTTGATTACATAAAAACAAAACCCCGTTGCACGTTCTACAACTGGAAACATCTTGCGAAATTCAACTCCTCATACATCATCACTCCAGAAAGACCAAAAATATTCATCCCACAATATACCGCACACAATCATAAGAATAAAAATTTAAATTAAAACAAAAAATACACAGAAACACAAATACAAAAACAACCAAAATTAAAACAGCAAGAAGAAACCCACACTCACGAGCTCACACAAATCTTTTGCACTCGTCATTCATTTGAAGCCTCACTTTGAATAAACTTACATAGAATAGTTCATTTATTTTTTTATTGCTTAGTATTTTACATGTAAATAATTAACGTATGCATATTTAATATTTTAAAGATAGCAAAACTAATATTGTAGATTTTTTTAGTGCTTGCTATAAGTATATAAGTATATTTTTTAAAACGAAGAGTTAATGAGGTTTCTAGCAACACGCGATGTTGAAATGTTAAAAACAATCAATGACAATTCAGTTCAAGGATAGAAAAAAAAAAATACGTTACCGCTCATCAATTACAATGCATAATTATGGAGAATGATATATGGACAATGATTATGTAAAAATTACCCAACTCACATAGGCATATTTTTATAAGTTTATTTTATTTATCGAAAAAATGAAGATCGATCTTATGTGTTCAATAATATAAAGCGAGTTGAAGAGGTATTTCGTGATTAAATTCCACCTTAAAATATTTACATTTAAT
>OX463844.1:7276414-7320234 GCA_949825065.1 Odontocerum albicorne
TTTGGCATCTGGAAAAAATAAAATACATCAACAAGTTAGTAGACTGCATTTGATACGATGTTACACATAAAAGCATTGTGTACGACATATGCGTCACGTAGATTAGTATTTTTTATGTATGTATAAACTGTAAATATTGTTGATTTATGGCTTCTTGTATTGTAATAAAACGTGGCTTTGTGTGGTCCTCACATGATCACTATCTATGATTGGGACACTCCTTACGCGCAACGAACGCGCGACATGCTTTGACCTAGCGCAGACTGACAACATAAGCGGTCCGATCAAGGCGCTTGCGATGTGCGATTGGCTAAACTTAAGGGATACAAAATGAGTAAAACATATTTTCGTCTTTTGAAACGTGATATAGTGTTTTAATTTCTAAAAACTTCTACCGACCAACGACGAATCTCTTTTCTTCACCCTGCTCTTCTCGTTAAATTCACGTCGAAATCTCCGAGGTTTGAGCAGCAACATTCGCATATTCTACAGTTTTTGTATCAGTGATTTACAAGCATCTTCGACTCAAAACTTTTAATATTATGTAATTTTTTTAATAAGCGCTGTAAAGTCATATTTTTATCCTTTTAAAATATATAAACAATACACAGAACATAAATAGTTCACCTAGTGTTGTAGGGAAAGGATGATTTATATTTTTTACGGTTTATATGCTACTTATAAAATCTTAAAACGCTTATGAGCTATACAAAAATAGCTATGTATAAAACTCTGGATAACAGAAGGGTGCAGCATATTAAACCTAAATTTCATCTCCTTGCTATCAGAAAATTGAGTTTGATCTATCGAGATCGTGTGTTTGTTGAGGTGCAACAGCTTGCACACAGTAAACCAATATACGCACTAGCGTCTTCCATCTATAGGATGACTGACAATCATACTCGATTACGAGGGATAGCCTATCGCAAGAAAAAAAGTGGTCTATAACTTTCAGGTATTCTTTTTCGATTTCCGGTAAGAGGCAGATATTTGCAAATAAGATTCCAGGATAGTACTTAGAGTTTTCCCCCAGCCCTAAAGACCGTCCGGTTAATCCACCAATGCCCTTAAATATATATAATTATAATACACATAGATCGCCTCAGAACTGGTAACGGAACGTGAACCTACCTAGATGGAGACATTTATGACATCACCATTTTCCTGATAGAACATAATAGGGTAATAAAAAAATACTTAAGAGATAATTCTCAATTAGTATTTTTTTTATATTATCTCTAAAAATATATTCCTTGTAGATCAGTAAAAAGTGCAATTAACATGAGAAAAAAAACAATGATTCAATTTTGTATTGTATTGTATTGAATGCTGGAAACGCAGGGTGTTCAATCAATTGCAACGATATTCGTGTATTTCACACATCTCCGTGGCCTACTTGGTAAGACGTCTGTCTTTCAACCAACAGAGGTTGCGGGTTCAAATCCCGCCGGAACTCAGATTTTTTTACGTATTCCAGACTGGTTTTCACTGAAGGCCTCTTTAAAATCTTTTTGACTGGTTAAAAAACATTTCCTCGTGGCAATAAGGCCACCAGGTTGTATTGTATACAACGAAAGTGTAATAAAATATCATATATTTCTACCTCTTACTGTCTACCCACAGAAGTATGATTCATATTATCTTGCAAATTAATTATAAGAAGGAAATACAGAAGATAGACATATTTTTGGATTGATTATTGACTTTCAATTAATGTCATTGACTCAACAGTCTTGCATGTATAAACTTAATTTCAGTATTTTCTCACAATTTAAATTGTATCGGTTGATTACAAAAACTATTAAGAACCCTTTCAAATTTCTTTAACTATTAAACATGGTATTTGATAAATCATATGTGATTTTGGTATCGTATTGAGTTTGAATCTCCTAATCTCAGAATAATCTGATCAATTGAAATGGGTTCACAACAATGTTAAGTTTTTGAAAATGAAAATAAAATATGTATACAGTGGATTTACAAAGAAAACACCATCACGCCATCTCCCTCACGGGGTAGGCATAAAGTATAGATCGGCGGACGTTCCTATCTCGACTAACATCCTCCTTTTCTTCTACATCAATACTTTTACCCATATAACTTCTACAATTTTTCTGACTTTCTATGTTTTCTTCTTTCAAAATATAATTTACTTGACCTTACCATATTTTTGCTTGGTCTTTCTCTTATACACGTGTCACTCACATTTTTAAATATATTATTGTACTTTTGTTAGTCTTTTTTTAATCATTTGTTCCACATGCTCAAACTTTCTCAGAGTGATCTTTTTATATAATATAATTATTAGGCTGATGCTCTCTGAACACATCAGCCTTAAATGGACTTGATTATATAAAAAAAACTGTTCGTTGTTGGATTTGACGGATTTTATTATACAGATTGTCTGAAATTATGCATGTAGCAATACAGTGCCATATTAAAAATTATTAACAACTATAAGAGATCGAACATGTATTATTAAATGGGTTTTTCCTACACACAACACGCGAGAGGAGTTTCTAACGTTACGTTGCTCAATGAGTTACAAGTAAGTCTTCTGCGTGTTGCATAAGAGTCAAACTGCTTGCATATTTCCCATGTTTCACATTTCAGGGACTCGAAACGTGCGGCTTACGAACATATATAATATTATTTTTCTCAAATATTATGATAAGAGTATTTAAGAGGTGTATTGTATATTCGGAGACGATGAATACAAGTTATGTTGTTTATAGTAAAGGCATTAACGTTGCGGAGGTTTAAAGACATTGTAATTTTTTTTTATCAAACACTGTTTATTCCACTTTTTTGTAACGGTATAACCCTACCGGTTTCAAGGCTTTCACATCATCTTCAGGGGAGCACAAACAAGACTAAATGCTGTTCGAACTGGTACCGATATACACTGGTACCGATACAAACTTTTATGTGCTGACTGTGATAATTTCTATATAGGAAAGACAGGAAGATCTTTTGAAAAGAGATTTCGTGAACACAAATCCGCCTTAACAAATCCTCTAATTTATTCTGAAATGGCTAATCATTGTCACCGTGAAAACCATACTTTTTCTATCGATGATGCCAAATTCTTACATATCATTAGTAACGGAAATAAATTGGACAGATTAGAGGCCCTAGAAAGTCAGTACATCGATCCGAACATCTGGTGAACAGTTATATCCCAAAAATCTCTTCGCTCTTGGCCGAAATCGTCCCATGCCTCCCTCACCCCTCAGCCCCCAACCGTTGAAGCGTGTATATCGGTACCAGTTCGAACAGCATTTAGTCATGTTTGTGTTCCACTGAAGATGAGTTGAAAGCCTTGAAACCGGTAGGGTTGTACCGTTACAAAAAAGTGGAATAAACAGTGTTTGATAAAAATAAATTACAAAGAATACAAGTTACTTACACGAGTACTTATTTTTATTGTCTCAAATTTTCATGCAGTCAAATCTCATTTTTTGTACATTTTTTTAATTAGCATTTAATGACAATTCACCATCTTTGGTTTCAAAATCTACTGAAATGTGCAAATCGATGTTTCATTGATTTACATACGTAGTAATGTTCAAAAAGTTTTAGATCCAAGTATATAAAAAAGGTCACATAATGAAACAAGAAAAAATACTTTTCAGTATAGTCATCATGTTGTTCAATGCATTTTTAGGACTATTTCTGCTGGTCTGCCTTAACGAGAATCATCTTCAATTGATTCTTTGCCTAAGTGAAACTATTAAGCTCAATCTTTCACTTTTGAATAAGAGGAAGAAGATTTTCGATAGACAACATCTAAAGATCATTTAATTTCTGTCGGAGTTTCTCTTCTTTTGAAAGAAACTTGATAACTGCGTGAAATTCAATTTTTAATATTTCAGAATAGAATAAAACATGATGTCTTCTATCAGTTCTAGTTGACATACTACTCAGTGTAGAGGTTTTGTATTTTGACTGTAACATTGCTTGACCATGCAAAAGGCGTTGCATACATGTTTTAACTTGTTCATGCACAAATTTTTTGGACCTTAATGGTACTTATTCAAGTTATTCGGAAACAGCCACAGGGCAAACTGGCAGCCGAAGAAACGAGGCTGTAACAGTCCCACTGGTGCGTGTTCCTTAGTGGGTTGAAATTATATCTAAGGCGTTTTGTAAATGAGTCCTTACAGGATGCCTTCAGGATGTCTTAAGATAGATGAACATAATTTTACCACGAGAGGATGGTGTCACATCAATATTACTAACTTCCAAAATCTTCATTGTCTTTTCATATTTTTGGGTCGTCTCTAAGAAAGTCTCGTATTGTTGTATATTAATAACACTTTAGGTGGATACTGTTATTATAATCTAGATGGTTTATTGCCATATGGCAAGTTCTTCCAACGTATCAAGAAGATGTTTAAAAATCTTAAGATATGAAAAACCAGGGATATTTTTTTCGGGTTTCATCGGCAATCTAAATTGAAACCCGCGAATAGATCAAGCGTTTTACCAACTAGGTGATGTAGGTATGCTATTTTCCATACTGTCTATGTATTCAGGACCATTTTTTTGTATTCACAAACATTTGATGTATGTCTTTAATTTTTCATACATACCAACACGCCATTTTCTTGTCGGGGTAGACAAACAGGACAGAGCGCCAGACTTGTTTATATCGACACACATATATTTAGTTTCTTCTACATTCATACACCTTCTCATACCACTTTTACGATTTCTCTGATTTTTAAATTTAGTACTTTCTTCATTTTCGCACTTTTCGAGTATTTCTTTCTTCGCCTCATTTGTGTATGTTTTGCTGTTCTTCGTAGAGGTTAATAGTAAAAATGTTTCGTACTCCTAGTAATAAACATTCTTTGTGTCGTAGATATTGTCCTATTTTGCGTGTTTAAAATTATAAACAATGGTATAAAATATACGAAAAAAACTTATATGCGTATTCATTTGATTGTATCTTTAAAGAAAGTATTCACGCTGTGCGTGCATAAATTTAATGAGCAAGTAAAATACTCTTAAAAAATTAAACATTTTCATAGACTTGAAATACAAGTATACTGTTTGGCCTATATTTAAACTGATTTTATAGTTTTTGTTTAATTTATGTATTTAAAGCGCGTAAACATAAAAAATATAAATTTCTTCATTTTGCCATTTCAAGTACATTTTCTTCAAGAGATGAAATTTCAGGATACACTTGTCGAAAATTATCTGTGAAGTTAATCAATATCATCCCTCTTCAGAAGTGTCGAAATAGCCAGCCAAAATGATTGACAATATTCAATAACAAATGAACCATCAGGTAGGAGATGAATTATTGACATTTACGCCATAGAAGCTGTGTACATTTCTACCTTCGGAGATTGATTACTTCACGAATATTTGGCAATATCTACAAGGCATTGAGGTGGCTAAATTGAAGGTCTGCAAAGAAGAGCATTTGGTTCGGTATCGTAAACAAGGCAGAAGGTATTGATTGAAGAATATCGCTTTGAAGTAATAAATCCGCCATATGTGGTTGCATGAAAGTGTTAAAGAACTAACATATTTAATGGTCTTCACTTTTCACTATTGAATTTTCAACTGACAACTTCCTGAAAACTCACTAGAAACGACGCGATATTAAAATACTCGTTAAAGCAAAGGAGCGTGGATAAAATAAATATTATACATTTTTATAATACTTATCGTTGTTTTTAAATTATATTAATTTTTCTTTAGACTAATATTACATAGAGGTAGAGTTTAAACGTTGGTTTTATGTTATGTCTTTTAAGTAACCACATGATATAATTTACGTTCGAATCGGTAATTTTCGCAATATGCTTTGAAAAAATACGCATAAACGTGGAATTTCCTAGTTGATTGTTTTAAATTTTGTACTATACTCAGTAATTTATTATAACGAGAATATCATTCCCGGATATTTCATATTTTATAATTTTGAGCGACAGGGTAAACGCAGTACTTCATGCAATATACTACTGCACTATATCAAATGCAGCAAAAAATGATTATTCGCAATGGTGTATAATCATTTTTTTTAATTTAACACAAGTGTGTTGGTGCCCACTTTTTACTTATTAAGCTTAAGCAGAGAACTTAAATAAATCCTGTGGTGATAATTAAGTTAGTTTAGTATTGAGGAGAGAATTAGTGTAAAAATATACGAATAAAGAATGTATGGAGAGAGAATGGATGTAAAAATATACGAATAAAAAATGTATGGAGAGAGAATGGATGTAAAAATATACGAATAAAAAATGTAAGGAGAGAGAATTGATGTAAAAATATACGAATAAAAAATGTATGGAGAGAGAATGGATGTAAAAATATACGAATAAAAAATGTATGGAGAGAGAATGGATGTAAAAATATATGAATAAAAAATGTAAAGAGAGAGAATGGATGTAAAAATATACGAATAAAAATGTATGGAGAGAGAATGGATGTAAAAATATACGAATAAAAAATGTAAAGAGAGAGAATGGATGTAAAAATGTAGGAATAAAAAATGTATGGAGAGAGAATGGATGTAAAAATATACGAATAAAAAATGTATGGAGAGAGAATGGATGTAAAAATATACGAATAAAAAATGTATGGAGAGAGAATGAATGTAAAAATATACGAATAAAAAATGTATGATGTGAAAGGAAGATGTAAAATATGGATCGATCAATGTATGGAGAGAGAATGGATGTAAAAATATATGAATAAAAAATGTAAAGAGAGAGAATGGATGTAAAAATATACGAATAAAAATGTATGGAGAGAGAATGGATGTAAAAATATACGAATAAAAAATGTAAAGAGAGAGAATGGATGTAAAAATATAGGAATAAAAAATGTATGGAGAGAGAATGGATGTAAAAATATACGAATAAAAAATGTAAAGAGAGAGAATGGATGTAAAAATATAGGAATAAAAAATGTATGGAGAGAGAATGGATGTAAAAATATACGAATAAAAAATGTATGGAGAGAGAATGGATGTAAAAATATACGAATAAAAAATGTATGGAGAGAGAATGAATGTAAAAATATACGAATAAAAAATGTATGATGTGAAAGGAAGATGTAAAATATGGATCAATCATATTGACCAGATTGTAAAACAGCATTACTGATTGTGCATGATGAAATGTACGAATGTAAAGGTATCGCATGGAATGTGTATGAATAGATAAGTGTGAAGACCTTTTAGCGAGATGGTGAGTATGTAAAATATCATTTAACTTGAAAAATATTCAGGTAATGAGTTTATGTTTTATATAGATACTTTATTTGGTAACACTCAGATTAGAATGAATGAAAATGTTCATATTTCCACTGACTTGAATTTAAGATAAAAATACTAGAATTTTAATTAAACTAATCTGAAATAAGTAAGATTAAAATAATTTACGTCCTGAAACAATAGTTCACCCTAAGAGCATTTCAATAATATAAAGATCTACTAATTGCCAGGACAACAATATATTGAACATGTATGTGCAATAAGGAACCATTCTACAAAAAATAGTTATGTTTATTTGAAATACTGGTATACATCAATCTAGTATTTGCAAATTTGCAATCAAATTAAGTCAGTTAAATACATATTTATTTAGCGCCCTTGAGAACAGTCTGCTCGCTAAATTGAGTAAAATATTTTTTTTTATTACGAGTACATTATAATTTTCTAGTTTAATTCAGTCATAAAAAAAGATTTTTCACTTTTCCTATACAAAGCGGATGAATGTATCTTTAATTATCTCAGAGCATATAAAATGCGTGTTGGGCCGTTATGCATATTGCATAATGCCGAATTTAGATATGCATAATGCCGAATTTAGATAGCAAAACTCTTCTATTAAAATATTTTCATAAAAAATCCGGTGATCACCAGGAATCGAACCCAGATTGCATCAGTGTTAAAGAAACATGTTAACCAATGGCCTACAGTACTGACAAGCATTTACTAAAGGATAACATGAATTTTTATTTATTTGCTTGTTTAAAGTCTGAGAGTCGCCGATTAAATGAAAAGTGAAAGTGTATTTAAGCCATACTTCACACAAACCATCACGCAGCTCAATGTTGGGGTAGGAAGAGAGGAGACAAGGCCACACTTTATTATCGACATATTTCCTTCGCCTTCTGTACATCAATACATTTTCTAAAATAGTTCTTTTCTAGTCACGTTTGCAATTCACTTTAGTTTTTTGTCAGCCTTTTATCATACGTTCGCTCGAATCACCTCTGAGTGCTCTAGTTTATCCTGCCTAATATAGGGTGTTTTTGGGTGTGATAGGATTTGTTTTTGAAATAAAACAACTAATAAACCAGGATCTGAAGGTTTAATTTGAAGGAATAATTTACGCCGTTTATGAAAATGGCGGATTAGTTTTGTTTGTGTTATTGTTACAAGGTACCGTTGTGCCGTCTATAAGATGGGTTTCCCATTAAGAACGATGGAACTTTAAGATAAAATAAAACAATAACTAACTAACCGAAAATAGATCTGAAGGTTTAATTTGAAAGAACATTTCATGCCGTTCATGATTTAAACAAGATATTGTTCAAATGACTTCCACGGCTTCTTTTGCACAACTTTTGGCCAATTCGATTACGCCAATTTTCAATGACTCGGTGGAGTATTTCCGGTTGTATGGTGCCAATAACACGACAAATGTTGACCTCAAGTTCATCAAGGGTCTTGGGTTTGTTGGTGTAAACCTGTGATTTAACATAGCCCCAAAGAAAATAATCCAGAGGCGTTAAATCGCACGATCTTGGCGGCCAATTAAAAAATCCTATAACACCCAAAAAACACTCTTTACATCAGAAATACGTTTACATGAATATTTTATATTTTTTTATTCTGTTGCATCATTTTGTTTTCATTCTTGTCCTCATTTCACGACTTTGAATATAATGTTTTCAGCTCCTTCCATTTTTTATCTACCACTTCATGTCTGTTACTATCATTTTGGTAGATCTTGACATTGTCAGGGTCAAGTACATGAACTTCAGTGTCCTATTAACCGTTTCATATCTCAACATTTCCTATTCAATATATATCTCGACCTTTCCATCATCACATCCGCCGTGTTGCATCACATACGAAATTTTCTGCTTTTTAATAACCTTTCTAAAAGAACCAAAGAGTTACGTAAACAGTCCAATGTATATCTCTCACTGATTTCCTTTTTCAATGAATATTTCTCACATTTTAGAAACCGTCATATATCGTTAACGTGCCTTTTCTCTTTTATATGTCAATGCTAAAATATCTGTTATTTTAATTGGATGAATATATTTATTTATTATGTTATTTTTAATATTAACTCGGGAATTTTTGCACATGAGTTCTGATTTTTCCGGTATTGTCAACTCACGAAGTACTAGAAAAATCAGTAAATACGTACATATTTATGTTTATATATATATATATATATATATATATATATATATATATATATATATATATATATATATATATATATATATATATATATATATATATATATATATATATATATATATATATTTTTCTTTTTTGTATATCTATATTTAATATACTTGGTGTACTTGTATTTTCCTTATTTCTATGAACATTTTGAAGTAATATAAGAATCTATTTCGTATATATAGGTGTACAAGTATTTATCTATGTACAATCAATGGGTATAAAACGTTATCTTTATGCTTTGAAGGTAAAAGTGAATAGAAAATTTAGATGTTAAAAAAACAGGGACTGCTACAAAAAATTAAAATGAACTCTATCAGTGATTATGTTAGCTTAAAGAGCAATAAATGCCTCTGAGTTGAACAATTCCGGGAGCGAATCAGGTGAGTATCGAACCTTGGACACCTGGGTACCAAGCAAGCATGCTCACCACTAGGACATCTTGAGGACCTGCTTAAAAATATTTATATAGGTTTTAATTTTTTTTTTCTATTGCTTCATACGATTCACACCTGTGAGAGTGCTTTGGTACTTAGTACCGTCGCTCATGACCCCCAAGCAATAAGATTAGCTTTTAAGACAAAAAAGTTAACCCAAAACATGTTAATAATTTTATAAGGTCGTTTGAAATTCAGGGACATAGTTATTTGTTTAATTCGAACTCACGCACACCATCGTATAATTATGATTTCATAGAGAAACAGCATGTAGCGGAACTGATATTGCACAAATATTGTAAATACCTCTTGACTCGTACATACCTGATGCGAGTTTTTAGGACAACGCATCGCGCACGCCTCCACCGCACATACATTTCACTTTATACACATGATGCACAAAAATTATTATTGAGCAGAGTAAGTACACGTTAAATGGGTAGGTTTGACGGCGGGTGGCGTGCTGGTTAGCACGCAACAACCGGGTTCAATTTCCGGTAGATTTACTTCCGAAACCGTTTTTATTTAAGGTTTTTGGGTTAAATTTATTATTTAAGTGATAATTATAAGCTACGTTACATACATTTTATGGACGACTTTGAGTTATTGAGAAACATATGTAAAAATAGTTAACAAAATACGAATGAAAAGTTGTAAAAGTATTGCATTTTAAAATATGACACTTTCAGTGTATGCACTACAACTTTGTGGATTTATTGCCATATGGCAAACTCTTTCAACCAGCTAGAAATTTGTTACAGCACTTATAAGTGAAAACCAGAATAGAACCCCTTTTTTTTAATTAGGGAAGTAGCAGGCAAGCGAAAGCGTGGGTGGGCAGAGAAAGCGTCATAAAAACAGGCTACGAGAATCGCTGACTTTGTACTGGGTCCCTGAAGACTGGAAGTAGGTGGCTCAGAACCGTGGAAGGTGGGGAGCCATTTGTTCTTGGGCTGATGGCGTCTCAACAGCTAGACGTGTAAGAAACAGTCGGCGTGCAGTCAGCATTACTAAGCGACTCAGCAAGATCCACATATCTGGGACATCTGCGGGAGGGAGTGCTCATCTAGGATCGGGCTATTTTCTCACAGAAGATCACATGATCGAGGTGGAAGAGCAGTTCATGATTAACGTTGAAAGGGCGAGGGGATCCTCGACTACGATGGACGACGATGACGATTCTTTATATATTATATTGGAACTAGGTTTGAAAGTAAATTATGAAGATGATGGATGATGAATCAATAGCCCCGGTTTTAGATATTTCCGAGTCATTTTTAAAAGTCCTTGCTTTTAGTTAGTGGACAATATGCTCTGGTTTAATTTCAATATAATAAATGTGGTAAAAACAATAAAATTTGTGATCAGACTTTTGTCCTCCAAGCTTGCGCGATTGACATCACTGTGCTCCTCCGTACGTCCATCCACTTAGCAAGACGGGCGCAACGGCCGCCCAGGTGCCCACTTTCACTCTTGCAGAGCCGTAACTTTCTTACTTCATTCATCTTGGAGGCGGTTATTATGCGTACACACATAACCGTTATTGAAACAAGTTACCTTTAGCTTGATGCTCATATTCTTCCACTGAAAGTGCGGTTTATTAAAAAAAAGAAGGCATATTTTATTTAAATTTATTAATCCATGTAAAGGGTCTTTCAAATTCCGCGGTTTTTTTAATTCAACTTTTTAAAATTCTTGAATAAAACACATAATTTGCTTTGATTTCAAAAAACTTTTTGATGTTCATTAGAGTATAATATATGATATGACATTTAAACACAAAAAAACAATATCCGCCATAGGTCGACATCTTGCAGCTCCACAGATGTCCACTCTTTTGTCGAAATTTTCGATGATATTTTGGCATAATTGCGGTTCTAACTGACCAATCACGCGAATAATTTCGTCCTTCAGCTCAAGAATTGATTGGGGTCATTCTTATAGACCTGGTTTTTTAAATAACCCCAGAGAAAGTATTCACATGATCTTGGTTGCCAATTAACATCATCGTTTCCGGAGATTACAATGCATAAAATAATTCAATAATTTGAACGTGTTTTTGTATTGTATACGACTCTATTTTTATAAATGTTATACATTACACTTCTCAAATGTCACAAGACCCAGGTAAGTTCGTGACGCCATCTGTGTTTTATCCAAGAATTTAAAAACTCGCTCGATTTTAAAGACCCTTTATATGTATCGAAGTGAAACGTCGACGTAGATAATGAACCGACAATAATGAATATAACCTAAATAATGATACGTATATATATAAATGCCATCTCGCCATCTCCCTGTCGTGGTAGGCGGAGATGATAGAGTGACTTTCCTGTCTCGATATATACCCTTTGCCTCTTCCTCATCCATATACCTATTCATATAACTTCTATGATTTCTCTGACTTTTTACATTTCCTTCTTTGAAAATATCATACACTTGATCCATATGTCTTGTCATGTGTAAAATGTATATGTCTTGTCATGTGTAAAATAAAAAAAAATCGCTTTAACTGTGATAAGATTCGTTATTTGCAGGAAATAAGATCAAGATTGCAATCTTTTAATGGTTCACTTTCAATTTTAAATCAGCGATCCTCAATCATTATTTAATAAAAATATGTTATAATTACGTATTTCATGGATACATTCCATAAACTGTCAATGCTGACATCAAAATAATATTTACCAATTTTGTAAGGAATCAATGAGATTGAATCCGTTCATAATTATAAATTGCACGTAACATTTGATTAAATCTGTTATGCATGCAAAAAACTGCCTAGAAATAAAATTGATTGTTGGGAAAATGCTACTGTATTGCAATTATCTCACTAGATCGAAGGTTCATAAATCTAAATATGGATGGACTGGCCTTAAGTTTTTCCCCTTTATTTTGCATTATATTGAAAGTTGTTCCTGTCTTAATTATTATTAGTTGAATTGCGAATTCTTATACACGTTATCCTTGGATAAATTGATTTACTTTTAAATTTATTCAATATGCAACTAACTCTTGCGATTAAATTAACGCAAAATGCACATAGCCTTTCGCACTCGCTTTGGTCATCATTTAAGCTATATCAACGCTATAACAAACCCTAAAACCTTTTTTTAACTAATTACACTTGTCTCTAAACAAAAAAAAGACAATTTACGGCACAAACTTTGAACATTATGCGGCCCATATTAAAGATGTTTCGAAATATTTTATGCTCTTCCACTAAGAAATAAAATGATTTGTAAAAAATATAAATTAAAGATCAATCTATTAATACAGGGAAATGGAAAATTAAGAGACTGTAAGAGGAAATACTTCAACTGGACTGAGAGACCGTACTCGAGAGGGCCTTGCATAGTCTTGCCTGAGGGAGTACTGGGAAAGCGCTGCGGCCTCTGTCTCTAATTGCTTATGGGGAGGGAAGATGAGGTGAATAAACTCTGCCATCCAGTGCCATTCACATAATCTACCATCTTATCACCCCCAAGCAAAAAGTAGAAACTGACTTAACATATTTTACAAGTTAGCTAGAACTTGCAAGGGATATATCGTGCTTATTCTGCGCACGATAACGATGCTCTTAATGTACTCCGTAGCAGAGTATTGTGCCCCCGTTTGGCTTAGAAGCGCCTATACAAACGTTATTAACACTTGCCTTACTGTGCTAAAAAATTCCGCCAGCCACGGTGCTGGACGCTAAGCATCCAGTGAAAAATGAATGTTTTAATTTAAAATTACGCAAAATCTGCTAGGTTATTTTTTGTAATTAGCTATAAAAATAATTTTATTATGTATTAAAACGTCAAATAATCAAATAAAATATAAGTCTTGGTCACTTGCTATCCATCACAGGGTGGTAAGAGTTAATACCCATCTTAATAAGGTAATGTGGAGATTCAGTAAAATCAACTACTTTGGCATTGTTTCCAGTTCTTGCAAACCATCTGCCCCCTAATCTATGACACGAAGACAATTTAATAAGGGAGTATTGGAAGGTTTATCTAAATGACACGTTATCAATACACAGGTTTCTCCTGAGCTCTTCAGGTTCACTTCAGATCCTGACGACCTTTCTAGATCAAGGGACAACAATTGGCTGAGAGATATGTGAGCTTACCAGATACTTAGCGACATCAAAAGATCCGATCCTCGGTCAGAAATCTTCACTCTGTAAGCTATCCTAACTTGCTTCTCCAATGATTTGATTTATCACGAAAATTGGGGTGCAGTAGTACCCTCAATCGTCTTTTGTTGCCATAATTGCAGTGCACACGCCATGCAAGGGTAAGGTTTCATTGATTCCCCGTTGTGCTTATTGGAGATGGTCAAGACTGTTGGTTCCATCGTGGAAGAGTGTCCGATATATTCACGCCCGAGAGGACTGGAGAAGATTCATCGGGTTACAGCTGAGGTTGTATCATGAATGAGGAACCTAAACATCCGACGGTATAGAGATAAATTATTCTAGAGAAGAGTTTTTATAGTATACAACTCATTGGGTTGACAAAATCCTGTAATCAGAGGGCGCCGAAAAATAGAAGAGATTTGGGACGTTGCGTGGAGGTGTTCAGCCTGCTGATGACCGACATACTCGTATACTGCAGGTGATATACATTCATAAAAAAATCAAACGAATATTGATTTATATTGATCTATAATATTCAAATACATAATTAATTTCTCATGGTCTTAAAATTCAAATACACGTTTTTTTTCTGATGAAGGATTTTCCTTAATAGGAAGTTCAAGTCGATAAATAATATGAAATATTCCTTAATAAGAATAACGAATAATAAAAACCTTATTATTAATAAGAAACACATTATTAAGCACCATTTAAAGAGTCGACTCACATAACATTACATTAATGAAATCAAATCCTCAATTTTATTTTGTAATTTGTTTAGTCAAACACTTTTTATTCCACTTTATATAACGGTATAACCCAACCGGTTTCAAGGTTTTCCCCTTATTAGCAGGGGAGTACAAACAAGACTTCTTAAAAGTGAAGGTGATGAGGTGAAAACCTTGAAACCGGTTGGGTTATACCGTTATATAAGTGGAATAAATAAAGTTTGACTAAACAAACTACAATACCTTTAAACCTCCACAATGTTAATGCCTTAACTTTAAATATAGTAATATGCCAATTATATTTACTTTCATTTATTTTTTTGGCGCTAATTCATGATCAGAAATCCCTCCACAGTTTTAATTTAACATATCTCAAAGATAGGATGAACTTAAGAATGTTGTTGAATGCTTTTATATTATCAACCTGAGCACGCTATAGGAAGTCTATTCCATGGCACAGGGACAGACGCTCTAAAAATTCGATCGAAGTAGACGAGTCTGTCAACACGATCTGTGTAAAATAAACAGTTGACATGCTGATCCTAAATGTTGTACGCATCCTAGAGAGCACTTCCCCCCTACACATGATTTTGTCATTTGCTGCAGGATAAGGCTTTTAAGGGTTTTGAGCGCCATGCAGGTTGACATGTACTTAACGTATTGATACTTAAGTACGTATTCGTAACGTATTGATATTAAGACGTATTCAGTACATGTCAATATGTGAAGCTTCTTTAATGAAATATATATTCAACCCCAAGCTTCATTCAATCTATTTTAATTTATACGCTGTATATATTTTAATTATTGAAATCCACTGTACATGATGCCCTCCGTGGCTTAGTTGATAAGACGTTTGTTTCCCAATCTGGGGATCGTGAGTTCGATTCCAGTTTGAATCCAAATTATTTTAAAATGGATTCCAGACTGGATTTCTCATAAGACCCCTTTAATATCTTTCTGGTTGATTGGAAGAGATTGTCACATGACAACAAGGCCACAAAGTGGTACTTTACGGCAAAAGAGTAGTAAAATACCACACATTGCACAAATAAATGAAAATCTTTTTTGTTTTTTATATCATGCATGCAGTTTAAATGGAAAAAAATAATAGATTTACAAGTGCAAGGGCAGGAAAGTATCGTCTGTGACATTTATTCAGATACTTCAGTAAACTTGTTTAAGGATAAAATTCACATTTGGCTCTAAAACATGCCAGAAGAAGACGAACTACAAACAGTCTTTGCAGGTCTTCCTATATGTATATGCTTTTAAGTAAGATTAGTAAGATGTACAATAATTTTGGAAAAATGAAGAAAAACACAATTCTTCAGAGATTAAGACTATATTTGGAAAGAAAATTTAAAACTGTAAATTTAGAACCGAGTTAGTAAATTTAATTTTGCATAGCAGCAAGTACATGCAATGCGGATATATGAAAAAATTAATTTATGAGTCAGGGTTCGATTCGAACAATTTATTCATTGGCGTTTTTAAGTAGATTAAATTATTATTGTAGAACCTTTGGTGACTTTGAGTTTTACAAATGACTTCAAGTTTTTATAAAACTTTGTCTAGTGTCAAATGATTAAAAATAATATGCAAACAAATATCTGGTTCACAAACAGTCAAATTGGACCAATCAATTTAAAATTTCATTGCCAAGTGGTAGAATACTTGCCTTTCAACCGGAAGTATTGAATTATTTTCTCAATGATGAAAAAATGGATAATTATTTTCATTATCAAATTTTTTACAACTTTACAGCTAATTGTTTACGTTAATTTAAACAGAATGTTGAATTGTATACAATGGAATAAGATAAATGTAACTTATGATAAAAACGACTTTCGTCTAAATATAATTTAAAAAATCATCTATGAATCTTTTTATGGGTATAATCCGAATGCATTTCCTTAAAAAAAAAAAGGAATTTTTTTGTTTAGAGCTGACATAATATAAACATTATTGTAATTTGTTTTATCAAACACCCTTTATTTTATTTTTTGTAACGGTATAACCGGTTTCAAGTCTTTCACCTCATTATCAGGGGAGCATCCCGAATGTTGACCGTTAGAAGCGTGTATGTCGGTACCAGATAGAACATAATTCAGTCTTATTTGTGCACCCTGATGATGAGATGAAAGCCTTGAAACCGGTAGGGTTATACAGTTACAAAAAGTGGAATAAACAGTGTTTGATAAAACAAATTACAATGTCTTTAAACCTCCACAATGTTAATGAATTAACTATAAATAATGTATAAAAATTATTCTTGTTTGAAATATTTACATTATTATAAATTTTAAATGTTTCGCTATGCATGTTAGAACTGCATACTATTGTTAACATAAGCATGTTGTCCTAATATGCATAAAGATGTTTTACTATCTTAAGATAATTTTGAAATGCATCTTAGATTTCCATGTGGTTTAAATTTTATTACATGAAATAACTTAAATATTGTTTAATAATTACTTAATGAAAAATACCATAGGTCAGTTGTGTGCTTAATTAATGAAGTTATATTTAAGTTCTCACGGATATTTACTCTCAATTTAAATAATTACATACTTGGATAACTCTGAAGCTAATGATGTGTATAAAAAATAAAACTTTCTTAATTACAACGATCAAGAAGATAATTACGATTAAGAAGATAATTACGATCAAGAAGATAATTACGATCAAGAAGATAATTACAATTAAGAAGATAATTACGATCAAGAAGATAATTATGATTAAGAAGATAATTACGATCAAGAAGATAATTACGATCAAGAAGATAATTACAATTAAGAAGATAATTACGATCAAGAAGATAATTACAATTAAGAAGATAATTACGATCAAGAAGATAATTACAATTAAGAAGATAATTACGATCAAGAAGATAATTACGATCAAGAAGATAATTGCGATCAAGAAGCGCCATGTGATGAGATAATTCGCCGCATTCAACTATAAATCGAGTTGTACATATATACACATAAATTAAGTATATACGAATGTATAAAAATATATGTGAAAAATCAAAATTACTAAGCAAATATACCTTAAACGGTGTTGATTTTGTGAGTGCAATGATTAAAATAACCGTGCCAACTTTTTTGGGAACTTCCCCGAATATATTTAATTATCAAAGTAGAAAACTATCAAGCAGGAAAACAATAATTCGTTTTCTTTACTTTATATATTTAATTTAACAAAATTCAATTTGATCAAATTATTAATAATCGAAAATACATACCTTTTACATTGCAAAAAACTAGTAAAAAGATTATGAAATACACTGAACTTTTACATAAAATATATTTATACGAATTTCTATTCATTATAATTGCAATGTAACTTTTACACATTGTCGAAACACAATTTTTATATTTATAAAAAAAATATAATGTCACGTCACTCCACAGAGAAAAATATATTCAACTGTAATATGAAGAATTCATAAATTCTTTATATATGTAGTACTACCGTATTTTAACAGAAAACTTGATCTCAGTTCACGTAATCGCGTCCGCTCGAACCAAGCGTCTCACTGAGATTACCTTGGGAAAGTGCTCCACAGCTATGAGTTAGCTAAGGTAAAAAATAAATGTTTAAATGCGCCTACGGAACCTTAAAATCAGTTGTTGTAAACCTTTTTGTTGCGTTTTAGAATTTGCTTCTAACGTTTTTTATTTGATAATATCGTCACACAAATCATAAACGATGTCATTTTAGTCTAAGCGTGTTAATATAAAATATTGATCTGTAAATTCAAATAATTTAAAAATATTTTTTTTCAATCATTGCGTATCTTATTTGCTTGTTATTTTTCTAAAGTATGTTAATATACTTTTGTTGGACCTATAGATTTGTTTTTATTTTGCATGAATTCGAAAATAATGTGGGTTGAAAGATTTATTTTTGTTGATTAAGCAGTGGAAGTTGTTGTTGCAAGGATAACAGCTGTAATCACCTGTTATC
Source organism: Odontocerum albicorne (assembly GCA_949825065.1). Lineage (NCBI taxonomy): Eukaryota > Metazoa > Arthropoda > Insecta > Trichoptera > Odontoceridae > Odontocerum > Odontocerum albicorne. The sequence goes on from OX463844.1 coordinate 7,295,132, forward strand.
CTTGCAACAAGGAGATTTACGTCCACTGCCGCAAGATCCTTGCATTGTTGTTTCTCATCCACAATTTCCCTTTCATGGTCAGTGAATAATATTGAGTTAAGACGTGGTCAAACCTATTCTAAGGCGATGTATACCATAAATCCAATCGGGATGGTTGTCAAAAATATCACGCCAGTTATTTCAAGACCGCTGCTTCTGGTTAGCAGCTGATTTAAACATTACATCAAATTAGAATATTTATTTGATGTATGGTTCTTCTTCTTCTTAAACTTTCTATATACTCAAGAGTCTGTTACTGCAAGATTGCCCTCCTGTGATGCTCAGCTCCAGCTATCTCTCCATCGTTTCGGGGGTCTCCCTGGTAGACGCCGTCCATCCGGTACCCCATACAGAGCTATGTATGGAATTCTTGTGGAATTCATTCTCTGTACAGGTACCAGTATCATCGACGCTGTCGTCCCCATCTGACAACATCTTGGACCTCACAGACTTTTCGGATTGTGGTGTTCCTTACACGATCACGTCAAGTCTTCCCAGCAATAGCACGTAGAGTTTTCATTTCCATTGTCCTTAGCATACTTTTGGTCCTGACAGTGTCCGCCCTCGCTTCGATGCCATATGTGAGGATAGGTCGCACACATTTCTTATAAATGCTTACCTTGCTATCTATTCTCATATCTTGATGTATGGTTACTTTATTTAATCTGAAACATCTTAAAGCCACTCAATTTATTATTTACTAATTATTAATTGATAAATTCTTTTTAAGGAAAGCACTTCAGTCATGTAATATAATGTAATATTGGACTTGTTTCTCGAACGCGAAAGGGAGAAAGTAGAAGAGAAATGATTATAATTACGACAAGTTACGTCGGTAATACGCATACATAAAATAAAAAAATCCCCTTTTAAGGCTTCATAGGTTACAATAAAAATAGTTTTGAAAACAGTTTCAACGTCTTCTAAACATAATCTATAAATTTTCAATACATGTATTTATTTATCTAAATTGCTCGTAAATGCTTCGTTAGACATCATAAAATAACAAGTTTACCTTCAAATGACTATCCCTTCAAATCAAGCAGATATTTGTTATACGAGTACTTGTGAGGTACAATACAATTTAGTATATCGGGGACACAATAATCGATAATATTATATAATAATTTTTTTTGAAAAATAAACGAAAACTGCACATGAAAGCTATGAAAGCTTTGAAGATTTTGATTATTTCAGAGAGGTCTTTAATGATTACTAGGAACTTTAATGTTTTGATTTTTCATTTATTATTTAGGCTCAACCATTCATTCATTCGTATTGTACTATTCAATAAGTATATGGACATGTTGAATAGCGTGGCCGGGAGACAATATTGTCTTCAACGCCGGTAATCGAGCCATCAGATTATTAAGGACCACTGGACTAGGTAAGTAATTCACAGTTTGTCATCGTGTATACTGGAAATCATGCAACACATGAAAAGGAAACAAGACAATAACATTTACGCATTTTTTAGTACCGTTGGGAACCGTGCCAAGTAGGCTATGGGGGTCGACATTTAATTTCACTGTTTCCGGTTGATGAAAAGGTGTTAGAACAATACAATGAAAAATTTTCTATAAAAAGGCACTAAAATATTAGTTTTCAATAAAACGTGATTTTTACATATTTTGTATTAAACATGACATCAGACAGACACTGGCGAGATTATAATTGAACATATGAAAAATATATCATATGATAAATGATTTTCCCATCTCTTCGTTCTTTGATATTTTGTTAATTAACATCAACCTATACATTCCATCAGGAACCCAGGGATGCCATAAAACATCTATATTCAGGACGGTTCGCAGTCTTAGCCGTCCCATGTCAAGTTGAAACTATGAATATCCCTATCTTAACACCGCACCGGTGTAAAGTGTAGTACGGTTACATGATTAATATTAATTTGTAAAAGTCTTTTAGAAAAAAACTATTTTTAAAATATATCGAGGAATGTATTAAATATTATACTTTCACGTGTTAATTGAATATCTATTGTTATTTTAATTCAATGATAATATATTTAAAAAAATATTTCCGAAATTATGTTATAATAGAGAAATGTGAACGTAAATTTATCTACAACAACACTGTAATTATGTAATAATAAATTGATTAAATTATTATGTAATTAAAAGTTTATATTATTTTTTATCACTTTACATGTTCCATCAGGAACGCAGATATACAAATCATTGGTAAAGTGTTCCTCAATACATCCGAATTGGAATTGTACATGTTGAAGAACGTGACTAGGATACAACATTGTCGTCGTCTCCATTAAACGAATCTCCGTGTTTTAGAACCACTGTAGTATGTACGTAACTCGCAATTAGTCGTTAGACGTGTTGGCAATACTATTGCACGTGAAGATGTAACAACACTCACACACGTCTAGTGCACGCGAGTATTGTTAGCAGGCGAACTTTTTTACCAGACTGGTATACTTTTTTTATATATATATTTCTAGGGTGCCATAAAAAATTGAACCCCTGGATGGACGTCCAGCGCCTCGCCAACTGGACCAGGAAGGTCGTCATAAAGATGCTAAAAGACGTCTTCATTATGATCGGTCCCAATAACTGTACTCCATGTCCGCCCATTTCAGCTCAAATGTTCTATTCTAACACCAGTGTATAGTGTAGGATAGGTGTCCGATTCGTCGGTCTCTTGCGGGTGATAAAACGGAGCAGTTCTTCATCAGTTACCAGGCGGCATTCTTAATGCATGACTCAGACCTTTCAGCACCTCACCCGTATTGTGGGGGTTGTAGGCTGCTACTACATCCGAAGACAAACCGTCTCATTCGTTCCGTTGTTCACCGACAAGTTTTGAAAAGGAGATCTTCTAACTTAGTCGATGGTGATATTTATTTCTTTTTTAAACACTTCTTTATAAATTATGAATTTTGATTACTTTCAAGAGAGTCCACACTAAACGGCGCTGAATAAATTGGCATTCTTAATGCATGACTCAGACCTTTCAGCACCTCACCCGTATTGTGGGGGTTGTAGGCTGCTACTACATCCGAAGACAAAACCGTCTCATTCGTTCCGTTGTTCACCGACAAGTTTTGAAAAGGAGATCTTCTGACTTAGTCGATGGTGATATTTATTTCTTTTTTAAACACTTCTTTATAAATTATGAATTTTGATTACTTTCAAGAGAGTCCACACTAAACGGCGCTGAATAAATTGTCTTATTATTTATTATTGGGGGGGTTTATGATATTTCCAATGGACAATCTCTTCCAACCAAGCGAAAAATAGTTTTGTTTCCTGTGTTGGGTGAAATATTTACATTTCAACTTCATTTAAAGAAAATAAATAATGATAGAATTGTAAGAAAAAAAAATATAGGAAACATTTTCATCTGGGGTTAGAATATACGAGGATATATTGTGAAGAAGAATAATGGGGAAACCTGGAAGCATAACACGTTATTGATGTAAAATATGACAGTTTTTCAGTTGTCATTAGAAAGACGTCAAGATTCTGAGTCGTATAGTAAAATATCCAAAATGAAATTGCTTCAGAGCTGATTTTCGTTTCGCTGAAAAGTTTCATATGGTTTACATATTTTTAAAGAAACTGGCAGAAATCTTATAGGAAAGTTCATTTCTGAAACCGCTCAATGGAGACTTGGATTAAACGTTGTCTTATTTTATTACATTTAAGCAAACAAACTTTTCGTTTTTCATGGCAAGGAGGACGGAGCGCCAGATATTCCTATCTAGATACACATAATTCGCCTCTTCTATATCTATACACATTCTCACACAATTCCTCTGTTTTTTTACGTTTCCTTCTTTCAAAATATCACACACTTGATCCTACCAAACTTTTCGATGTCGTCTTCGTCTTCTACCGCATTTTCACACTCATATTTGCACCGCATTATTGTTTTGTTAGCCTTTCTTTATTCATTCTTTCTACATGCTCAAACCATCTCAGAATGCCCTTCTTCATCTAACTCAACACATCGTCCATAAGTTCACACTCATCCCTTACCACTTCATACTGTTTTCTGTCATATGTTGTCCTTTTTCAGTATTTTTTCCCATCCACGTTTCCTTCTCAAAAAAATTAAGTTGGTTCTAAAATACTATTGTGAACTATCATCTTAGACGATTTTGATACTATCCCGTTCGAGTTTTCTTCTATAAGTAACATATTTACTTTTTTCTTATCGCTATACGTCTAATAATCTGAGAAAATAGCAAAATTCCTCAAATCGCTCCAACATTCATTATTCACCCATACATCGCATTTACTTTTCATGACTTTGGATATCACAATATGCATTATCATATCTTTTTCTTCGTATCTCTCATATATAGTACTTTACTCATCGCACTTTATAATTCGTCTTCATTCTCCCCGTACACTACTATACATTCTCATTCGACATTTGTATACCACCTGCTAGTTCCTTTACATATGAATTTGTCAATATTAAACAACCAGAGTTGCATAACGCATCCTTGCTCTACCCCTTTTAAAATATCAAGTCACTCAGTCAAAGAACCATTCACTCTAATTGATGCTTTAGTTTCGGCTGATAATGACGCAATACCATATATCAATTTATTCAACATCATGTACATTCAATATTTTACATTACTTACTTCTTACCACGTGGATAAATGCTTTTATCACACGTTAAATGCTTTTAAATGCTCTAATCACGTGGATAAATGCTTTTATATGCTATTATTACACGGTTATAAGTTTTATAATTTTCTGTCTCAAATGGAAGATATACGCGAGAAAATATAATTTACATTATTTATAGTTAAGGTATTAACATTGTGGAGGTTTAAATACATTGTAATTCATTTTTATTAAGCACTGTGGGTGTCCTGTTTGTGCTCCCCAGATGATGAGGTGAAAGTCTTGAAACCAGTAGGGTTATACCGTTACAAAAAGTGGAATAAACAGTGTTTGATAAAACAAATTACAATGTCTTTAAACCTCTACAATGTTAATGAATTAACTATAAATAATATACAAAAATTATTTTTGTTTTTAAATATTTACATTACTATAAATTTTAAATATTTCGCTATGCATGTTACAAAAAGTGGAATATACAGTATTTGATAAAACAAATTACAAAAAAATATACATAATTTAAGTTACAGTTAAATTATCATTTTTGAGATTAGCCTAATTAATCCAAAGTGTTACGAGTACTATGCTATCTACAAAGTTTTTCATTGTTTATTATTGATGATTCAAACTGAAAGTGTATGTCCGTATTCGAATTAGAACTACACAAAAAAAATTTGTATTAATTCAAAACTAGTTATTTAAGACAGATAATTTCTTTAATTTTCGTACAATAAGACTTGGTGATACAAGTTCACCGTATAGTGAAACAATGGAATGTTCACATGGTCGTTATTAAGTCTTTTTTTCAATGACTTTCTCATCAACATGGCTGATATTGGTTGATACTCTCTAGGCCACAAAGGCACAGGGGCTTAAAATCACTTTTATTGCATATGAAAAATTGTGAACATTCAATTGGAAGTGTCTTCTTGACTGGTTTTCTAAGAGACTCACTCAGGTTGTTTAATTTTTTTTTTCTGTAGGTTAAAAACTTTCTTCTTTTTATACTTTGGATGCCTTTTCACTTTCAATGAACAAACTTTGACTTTTAACGTGGAATTTTATTTGAATCGTTAAATTATTCTTGAAAAAAGTACAAATGCGTAAAAACTTAAATCGTTATTTCTTGGTTTATTTAGTATGTTAAATAAGCGTTCCTTAATATAATATATAACGTTAAAAATTAATAAAAAGAAGGTGCTATACTTTTTGAAAAAAAATAATGCCTGTGAACGTTAATTGATACCACACTTCATGGTATGATGACATATATCAACTGAATCCCATTAATTTTCGTTATAACTTCATCCGAAGATTTCTAAAGAGGCTGAACACCAGGAATTCTGGTTTCTTTATTTTTAAGAAACTTTAGAGAATTCATTGGAGTAGCGTTGACGGGCTTAAAAGTTTTGAAAAATCTTAAAATTTGATTAGGAAGTTTTTTTTAAAGAATATAGAGTAAAGAGTCATAAACATAGGAGATAAAGCATAGGAGTAGTTGTAAAATATGCATTCCAGACTAAAAAGGAAGGAATACTAGTTTACAGAGATATGATGATGATGATTTTTTTTTCAAGAAACGAAATAACATTTCTTCTTCATCCACTGTATTACATATCGCCGTGCTTTGGCACAATACTTTTTTTAACAATACATTTTAAAATTGTCACCTCACTACTTTGATTCTAAAATAAAACATAAAAAAATGAAGTTTTATAAAACTTATTTTTATATCTCCGAAACGTAGTTTTTAGACCACTGTGCGACCCGGTCCAGAGATGTTATAACTGAAGTCATCCAGTTACGAAAGTGACGCTATATGATGCAGAACTCTCTTCTCGCATTTATTATGGAAATTTCCTTTCACTGAAGCAATTCCGCATTTAAAATATGAGACGGCCGTGTGAAGTATGAGAAAAAAATTACATAAATGCAGTTTGAACTGTTGCGTAAAGCATTTGGATCTTTTTATTACGCACAGTGAGATAAAAGTCCGGAGATTAGAAATTTTATCAACTATTTATTATCTTGAAAAAAAGAAAAGAAATCGTATTTATTACAACTAGTTTTAATAATTTTCTTATTTGATAAAAGGCAATCCCTGGTACTCGATTATGATTGACAGTCATCCTATGGATGGAAAACTCCTGCGCGTGTAGTGGTTTACTATGTGTAACCTGTTATATTTCAGATACACCTAGTTTTGGCATATCAAATCTAAAGTTCCGATGGCAAAGAAATCTGCAGCAGCACTCTGCACCTAAGCCCTTGTTACTGCCACACTTCGAAAGATCTACAAAAGTTTATATGTAGTTCGTCATCCATTGGTTAGTTTTCTGCGGTCTTGTCTTTAAATATATTTTTATAAACATATAGCGGATACGGGGAATTACTCATATCCGCAGCCACCATCTTCCTATCCTTACACTTACCTTATTTTATTTACTATTTTCGTTATATTTTCAACCTGTCAATAATAGTAGGTTCGAATGCCGAGTTAGAGTCTCTGGACGGTGCGTTTTAAATGTTTATTTTATTATAATTAGCAGTCTTTTATAAAGCATGTATATAGGTATAGCTAGATAAGGCGTTAGCCCTGTGGAAGTTTCAAGACATTGTTGTTGGTTTATTATATTGCTAAAACACTGTTTTTTCACTGAAGATTATGATGTGACCCTACCGTTTTCATGATTTTCTCCTCATCATCAGGGGAGCACACATAAGACTCTTGATAACCTTAAAAAATGTATTTTTTTGTCTGTGTTACATTTTTTCCCATGCAGTTGTAAAATATAGAGTAATCAGTTTATTGATTGCGGTAGGTAAACAGCAAGGATTGCGATAGAGCGAGTGAATAAAATAATTAAAATGATAGTATGGGATGGGCAAAGTGCTTTTTTTGGTGGTTGAGGATGCATGAATCAGATTTTTGCGATACGGAACATACTCGTATCTGAGAAATGTTTGGAAAAAGAAAAAATGTATTTTGTGCATTAGGAGACAGAGTATGATCGGTTAAAAAGTATGGAGTGAATGAAAATTATTAAGTGCCATTGTCTCGCGGTATGAAGACAGTTGGGCATGTGTAAGAGTAAATGGAAAACTCACTGAGAGGTTTAATATTACGAAAGGCGTAAAGCAAGGCTATTTGATGTCACCTTGGTTATTTAATTTATATATAGATTGGTGTGTGCACAATCTTTTAAAGATGATGGGAGAGGTGTAAGAATTAGTGAAGTAAATGTAACATATGCGGACTTCTAGAAAATTTGTGGTGTCAATGCTTGAAAGCAGGCGGAAAGAAGACATTAGAAATTAATGCATGGATAAAATGTATGTTTTAAGTTAGTTGAAGAAAGGAGCTTTGTGACGGTTTGGACATTCGCAGGGAATGAATGATGTAAGAATAATTAAGTAAATATAAAAGTCAGAAGTGCGTGGAAGAGGTAGACCGAGGAAAACGTGACTGGACCAAATAGACAAGATTTTGAAAGAAGATAAAGTGAGAAGTAAGAATAGTAAACATTGTGCAAGACGAGATGTATGAATGTGGAGGAAGCGAAAGTCATGTAATTATATAGAAAAGTTCATCAACTTATTTTCTTCCATTTTCAATATGACGCCAAAAAATTCACTCAAATAATTTGAGTAAACAATTGTGAGGTGCTTGGGCGTGCGGTAACGCACTGGACTTCCGTGTGGAATGTCATTGGTTTGAACCTCGCGCTGTGCTACTCCCCTCGAACGACACAGGCATTTTTCAGCCTAGTGTTCGAGGGTATAAGTATACCTCCATGACTTTGGTCATATCTATTCTTTACAAAAAATAGTCGAAAAACCTTTCACATTATTCAACACGTTTGGAATGAAGTTAAGAATGATACTTTTGTCTTTTACAACATCTATCCGAGAAATACAGAACCACTTTCTGGACAACATATTGTTAAGTATTGTACGTAGGATCATTGTCATCAACCTTATTATTGCGTCCAGTAGAATTAATTTATCAATTAAGTATAATTTCTTATAGCAACAATGTATTGTGTGTTTGGTAATCATTCCCATGCTCGCTGTCGCCTTCTTTCAAGTGTCGTGAATGCGCAAGTAAATATTATAAATATTGTTTTCTCATAAGACATGCAATGTGTGAGTTTCTTGCAGCAACTTTTTGTATTAGATGATAACGAAATTTTTGTATTAGATGATAACGAAATTTTTGTATTAGATGATAACGAAACAATGTGTATTAATTACCCAACACCGCTTTCGAAAGATGTGTTGAATTCTACAAAGTTTGGTAACAGTGAAAATGTAAAAAAATAAACAGTGCTTTCAAATTTAACAGGTGGTCGAATTGGCTTTGGAAAATATAAAATAAGAATTTATGTGTAATATTATTTTACATTTATACAAATATTCAATGAATATATGGCTAAAAATGTTTATAAACGAAATAAACGTTTGGACAAGTGGAGAAAATGAAAGAATATCTGTTTAATGAATATACAATTGAGAAATGCGTGAATTGTATTGAAAAGGTAGATTGAAGGAAAAATAGCTGGACAAAGTGGAACAGATTTTGAAGGAAGATACATATCGGAGAAGATTTTTTTAAAACTGAAAACAATGAAACTAAATAATCTTAAAAAAGGAAAGGAGTATTTATATAGAAGAGTTTGAAGATCTGTTCTCTTTGCCTACTCTGGTATCACCACGGCGGGATTGTGTTTGTACGAGTATTTTGTCATTTAATAATACTTTATATTGTAACGCTAGTACATATATAAGTACAGTACCCGGCAGTAAGAAATATACATCGGGCTTAAGAAAGATACTGTTCGGCTTTGTAGAGCGTCGTCTCTGTCGCTTGACAACGACTGACAAATTGCGACGGAACATGTGTATAAATGACAGAGACGACGCTCTACAAATCCGAAGTTAGCCGATTATGGCAGACAGTCTCTTTCTTAAGCCCGATGTGTATTACTTACCGCCGGGTACTGTACATAAGTATTGAATTATTTTAATAAATTTTACATACATATATCAATCATTACGCCTGGAGATGAATGGTTTCGAAATGTCGGCACACTGTTAATACATAATAAAGGGACAACTTATAAAGTGTTGTTTAGAGAACATACTCTTTTCAAGGGCGTTCTAACTCGAAATTCGAACCCTTTTATTGACAGATAAAAAGTATTACAAAAAAAATTGAGTGTGGGGATAGAAATACAGTGAATGCGGACATCAGATTAAAAACTCCACTGCATTCTATATGTTTAGAAATACAGTGAATGCGGACATCAGATTAAAAACTCCACTGCATTCTATATGTTTAGAAAAACACATTTGTTAATAAAACCGTTAATTTCCCAAGAGAAGACAAACTACTCGTATCATATAGATCTTTCGATATGTGACAATAACAAAATTGGCTTTAGGTGGTGTGTAGTGTATGTGTTTAGTGTTAAAATATAATCAAACATTTTGATGAAACCTTCCATCTGAAATGAAAAATGTGGTCTAAGCTCAAAACCCCTGATTCTCTAGATAGAAATTATCACTCAAATCTTTCTGAACAATGTACGAGTATTTATAAGATTATAAAAAAGGAGATAAAATGCAATGATAATTAACTCTCCTACAATTCCCATCATCATCTCTATTTTCTTTGAGATTTACCTTTAATTGTATTTTTTGGAAGTTTTTCCAAAATCTTGTTTTCAAACAGTAAATTAAACACAAGGCATAAATACCGATAATAATTGTTAAACAAAAGCGGTTTGTTGGAAGAAGTTACTTTAAAGTAATAAACCGCCAGATATGTTTGCATAAAAGTGTTAAATAAATAAATAATTATACATCTTTGGTCACATCACTATACTGATGCATTTATACGTGTGTGTGGGTGAAATGTATGAATATGCGCAAGAGTTTAAGGGTGTATAGCGAAAAGTAAATAAATACATACCATCACGTCATTTACTTGTTGGTGAAGGCACCGAGGACGGAGCGCTAACCTTTCCTATCACGACGTACTACCATCGCCTCCTTCACATTCATAAATCTTATTAAACATCTCCATCTGTTTCTCTTATTCTTTATCTTTTTCTTTCAAAATATTATTTATCTGGTCCAATTATATACTTATCGGTCATCCCATATCATTATCGAGGAAGATCCATGGAGATTGCCTGGTTCACAATGTGATCGGGTGTTTGTATTTTTATCCCTTTGGTTTAAAATATTTGTAATGGTAAATGAGGTATAGAATAAACGTATACATAATAGAAGATATGTTCAAAGATCTACACTTTTTTTTTCCATTTGTATAAATCCGAATTTTACGTTAAAAACGTCCGTCATCATTTGAATTATAACTCAGAAGAACATATTAAGCTTCATGGTTAAAAGCTCTCCTTCCGACCTAGGAAGTTCGGATTCAATTCTCGATGGTCCTCAAATAGACAAAAAAAAATAAAACTACATTTTACATTTCTCAGATAATTAAGGAACCCTCCAGGCATTTTCTATATGTGGAACAATATATTTTAAAAATTGAATTTATCCACGCTACACTCATTTATACAAACATGTCTTAGTATTATTACATACACGGAATTGGTTTATATTTTTCGGTATTTAAAATCCAAATGATTATTTTTGGGTTCAGTTCTTTTTTATGCTGGCATTAAAAGTCAGTATTTCGTTACCCTTCCATTTAATATAGCCAAATTACTTTAACATGCTATTTTACACCATAATTCACTTTATAGATCACATTCATCGTTAAGAATTACATTCCTTATGTTTATAATAATTTCTTAGCTAAACATAAAATTCGGTAAATTGCATTTTCTTACTTTGCATGTAAATGCTCATTTTAAAATGTATTTGTCCTAATAAAGCTGATAAAATTTATTTGTAAAGTGAAACTAAAAGGTCATAAATTATAGATGAATAAAATCATTTAATGCCTAGTCCGTTTCTGAATACGCATTACACGAAAACTATAATATACGCCACTAAAGTTACTTCATACACATAGAGGAAGGAATAGAAATACATGTTTCAGTGGTCATAATTTATTTTTGTCAAAGTAATTAGGAAATCGTTTTGTGAATATTATGTCAGAGAGAAATTGCGAGCATAATTCAAGTGGGTCATGTTATGAATATTTTTGAATTTTTATTAAAATATTGCATATTCTTTAACAAAGCCTTCCTTATTTTCAACAACTTATTGCACTATAATTATAATTGTAATCTTCTGGTCTTTAAGGTAATCCGATTAAGAATATTTTAATCAGATAAAATAGTTTTTTAATAACAAACTGTACAATAAAAAAGCACGGACTTTGAAATAACTTTGAAAACATGAGTCTTAAAATATAAATATACCTGTTGAAATGTTGAAAATCTTTGATATTATATTTTTTATAAATAACAATTGTCAGTTGTATATTGTTTAAAATTTGCATATTTTACATTAGCATACGTAAATTAGTTATTTTGTTATTAGCATACAAAAATTAGTTGTTTCCCTGCTGGGGCAGGGTATTAGGACAGATCGCCAAACATATATCTCGACACACATCTTTCGGCTCCTCAACATCCATACACCTACTCTATTATAGCTCCTACAATTTCTCTTACTTCTTTTTCTTTCCAAATATAATTCACTTTATCCAACCATGCTTTTCTTAATCTTCCTCTACCACGCCTTCCACTCACATTTGCGTGTTACATTTGTTTTTTTTTAGTATTTCTACATTCTTTCGTTTAACATGCCCAAACCATCTAAAAGTGAACTCTTTATTAACTTCTCCCATTTCATATTGTCATACAATGTCACTCCACGTATTTTTCTTAATGTACGTATTTCCACAGCATTTATTGAACTCTTATCAGTCGTTTTCACGTCAACGTTTCACTCCCATACATCGAAGACGGTACTAAAATACTGATGTGGACTATCATTTCAACAAATTTTATTACTGTCCGGTTCGAGTATATTTGTTAAGTGCGCCATAAGCTTTGTTTCCTATCTCTACACGTCATTCGATATCCTTCGCAACTCTTACATCATCTGAGAAAATACTACCTAAATAACAGAATTCTTCAATTTCTTATCTTTCATAACTCACTTATATACTCGTATCACTTTTACTTTTTCTTTCATACTCGATTCATTCAATATTTGTTAATGGTACAAATTACGTAACTTGTAAACATTAGATGTTTTTTTAAGTTCTTTTCAATTATTATTTCAATTTTCAGTTATTTTCAATTATTAAGGGATTTTTACTAGATAAGTTAGAGTTATATTTACATGTTTTACATTTATAGTACATTCGAGTACGTGAGTTAGATTGTTTTGTTATTCAATATTTGTTAATAATACATTACGTAACATGTTTAAGATTCTCACCTGAGTAACGTTACTTTTCTAATTTGACTGAATAATCGTTAACGAGTGTTTTTTAATGATTTTGAAACTTTTACCGTGTTTTAATAGCGATCACCAATTAATTTCAACCAAATATGATCGTAATGACTTTTATCTGACATTAAAATTAGAGATCATCATACGCATAATTACTAATTGTTTCACACATAATTAAACACCATAAATATATTTACAATTTTAAACGATATTTGAATTGTTTAAGTTAGCAATTTTTTTATTAAACTTATTAATTCATCATCCTTATCGCCATCATACCATGACATTTATGGGGCAGGCTGAGAGAACAGATATCTACTTTTTTCTATCTTGGTATACATCTTTCGCTTGTGCCACGTCCATATATTCGTGTGCGGAATTTTGTGCGTCATGTAATCATGTTTAGTAACTCCACTTATCAATTCATTTTTTTAGGTCCTTTACGAATTGCAGGTTTTCCTAATTCGTACAAGGACCAAACATAACAATTGAAGAGTAAAACTCACGAATCACTCAAGAGCTATAAAATACGTAGTTATAAGAAAAAAAATGCACATTTTCTACAAAACGTTATATTTGTCTTCTTCTCCCTGGCTCCATCCCAAATCACTGTCTGCGAAGACTGTTGGGGTCAGCTCTCCTCGCCCTCAGGTTGTATGCCCTTCTGTCTCGGACTACGTCCCCCAGGCCGTGCCTCTGCATCAGGTTATCTTTTTGCACCACCCATGAGTTATTTGATCTTCCTCTGGTTGTTATTCGAGGAAGATCCATGGAGATTGCCTGGTTCACAATGTGATCGGGTGCTCTGCGTCAAACGTGCCCATACCATCTCAATCGCCTCTCCTTCATCTTGCTGTTGATGTCTGTAACACCTAGGCTTCCACAAAACGTTATATTTGTGAAAAATAAAAAAACCAACTAAAGCTTTTTTTATAGTTTGAATTCACATATATGCCATATATAGGTATATTGTCACTCGTCGGTAGATTTTTTCCATAAAAAAATGAAAAATCAAAAACATGGTTATTATGTGGTTTATGAGTTTTTCTCTTCAATTATAATATTAAAAATGTATAAAACAATTCAAAATTTTAAGACTTATTTGATAAAAACAATAATAAAAATGTATATGTTACACTAAAACATTATGACAAAATATAACATAGCATGTTATGTAATATAAAAATGAAATTATTTCAAACATTACACAAAATTTTAGAGATTTTTCCTGAAGGAACTGAGCGACATATAATTTGTACGACGAGCATTCATACGAAAAAACAATTAATTATACGATTGGAAACTATACGCGTGTCCCTATTCTATGGCGTTTTGGTAAAGAGGTATAAGTCATCAATTACTTATTTGTCAGTTTAGAGTTTTACAACATTGTATTCCTGAAATACAGACCTCAGGTAAATTTTAAAGGTAAACTTTGAATACATACATTATTTATTTATTCAAAATTTACCTGAGGTCTGTATTTCAGAAATACAAGTGTTGCAAAACTTCAAACTGACAAATAAGTAATTGATGACTTGTACCTCTTTACCAAAACGCCATAGAATTTACCAATGATTCCCTTCCTTATCCTTGAACGAATTTCTTTCCTTTAGTTTAACATATAGATACAGATTTAATAATATTTAACAGATAGAGATTATTTATTACTTAATTTTAAAAGATTTTTTTTTGCATAGTCTGTTTTTTAACCTGGTGAGTTTATTGCCATGTGGCAATCTCTTCCAACCAACCAGAAATATGTTTTTATAGGCCCTAAGTGTCAACCAGACTGGAATCACATTTAAAAAATGCATAGGAATAAGCCTGCCGAATATGCCATGTTTAATCATAGACACAAAACAATAAATAAATATATTATAGATAATCTGAAGAAGAAAACAGTTGTCTTTAAAACCGGTTGTAAAAGTAAATAAATATACTACTGAATACAAAGTAAAAAGTGACTCATTCGATTCTTTATTTTTTTCTCTAAGGTGAAAGAACACATTCGCTTTCATTGCAGCGTGCGCTGCATTGAAAGTGAAGGTAACATCCACTTGCAGATATCGGCATTATGAGAGGTTGCAGTGGTTGAACACGGAAGCCACGTGCCCGACGCTTATTAATTGCTGGTATAGTCAATTATATTTTTTTCAATATTTCTTTATCTCATAAGAAGTCAGCTCAGCGAAGATGTGAGCTAAGAAGAAAGAAAAATAAATAATTATAATTTTGTGTATTTAAAAACGTGAATTTCTTTACCTTTTGCATTCCTTTCACTTTTCACTTCTCTTTCTTCTCAAGTTCAATAGGTATAATTTTAAGATTTGATGTGTTATGCTATTATAATAATAATAATTACAGGGAAATTTAAAAATAAAAAAAAATAAAAAAAAAAAACAGTGACACTCAATTACATATGTATACGAGTACATCTGTAATTGAGTGCCACTGTTTTTCAGGTTGTTGAGAATGTGCAACGGGGTTTTATAAAATCAAAAATCGGTAAGAAGTATCGATTTATTTTTTCATGCTATATGTCGTCAGTGAGATACTTGCAAAAGCCTAGTTTTCTGGGGACACGACAAATGAAAGGCAACAAACCCAGACCCGTTAAAATTGTGTACCCAAATTAAATTACCTGTTGTTTTTTCACAAATTATGTATATTGCTTGTCATGTGTAAAATAAATAAATAAAAATATTATAGGAACAAACTCGACTTAGTGTAATCCTTTCCAGCTTTCTGCACCTCTGTATATAAATGAACGATATGTTATACACTTCTGTACCAAAGGTGTGAAATGCTACACTTCCAAGTTTTAGGTGACCAAGCTGAAAAATCTTGTACCTTTTATTCTCTTTAAATGCTTCTTGAGATGTGACTTTTTTCTGAAGATATCAGAAATTCGGCTGTGTACATATTTTGACGTACGTCTTTTCTTAAAATTTTCATATAATTTGGCGCATAAATGACATCTTTTAGGCATTCCCATATCCATTGGCAAGGTCACGGCGTCAGTTTTTTGGGATGCGCGTGGGATAATTTTTATTGATTATCTTCAAAAAGGAAAACAATCAACCGCGAGTATTATGCGAACTTATTGCAGCGTTTGAGTGATGAAATCAAGAAAAGAAAAAGAAAGTGTTGTTTCATCAAAACAATACACCAGTTCACACATCCGTTGTCGCGGTAGCCAAAATCAATGAATTTAAGTTCGAATTGCTTCCTCACGCCCCCTATTCGCCAGATTTAGCCCCCTCGGATTATTTTCTTTTTCCAAACTTGAAAAAATGGATCGGTGGTAAAAGATTTGCCAACAATGAAGAGGTGGAATCTGCGGTTGATGGCTATTTTGAGGCGCTCGATGGTTATCACTATAAACAGGGTATCGAAGCTATTGAATATCACTGGGAAAAGTGTGTCGAGCTGAAAGGAGACTATGTTGAGAAATAAATATATTTTTTCCCAAATTTTTTGTGTTTTCTTTGTTAGGTTGGGTATTTTTGGGGCTACCCTCGTATCATATTTCTAATTATTAGAATGTAATTATCAGATTGATAAAATATGTGTATTTTGGTATAGTAAGGCCGTAATATATATGTATTTTACATATACATGTGTATTGTAAGGCCAACGTTGGGGTTTAACGAAGTCTTGGTAGTTAACACTGCCTAATGTACATATACATGTGTATTGTAAGGCCGACGTTGGAGTTTAACGAAGTCTTGGTAGTTAACACTGCCTAATGTACATATACGTGTGTATTGTAAGGCCGACGTTGGAGTTTAACGAAGTCTTGGTAGTTAACACTGCCTAATTGCACGTGCCCTAGTTGGTATAACGTCTGTCTTTAGAAACCTAGCTATTTTAAAAGGTTTTCAATTGGTGCTTCTTTAAAAAAGTACTGTCTGATTAGTTGAAAATGTTTGCCATATAGCAATAAGCAATGTATGCTACAAAAGTGTAATAAAATATCATAAACAAAATGTTCCATCTGCATTCAGATTCAAAATCACTAGTATAATCTGCTGTTGTTTTCATTGGGACGATTTGAGACTGTTTTTTTTAAATTTATTTTATGAAATAAGAGATGAAAGTGTAAAGAATCTCAATTTGGCCGTCAAGTTGCTTATGGCGCGTTTTCACGGTTCAAGTTTAGTTGACCGATTAAAGTTGATCAACAAAAGTTGAATGAAATTTGTAGTGAGAACCTTTGTTTTAATAGAGTTGCTCAACTAAAAATTGACCCAGTCAAACTTTATCGTTCAAGTGATGAGTCATCGATTTGTCGTATTCAACTTTTGTTGATCCACTTTAATCAGTCAACTTGTTATGGCCTTTTGCAACGAAAACACTTTTAGAATTTCAACGTGTAGTTTTATTTGTATGAAGGTTGAATTACATTGATGTATAATATTAACAGTATTACATAAATAGTAACAGATATGATCTTTACAAAGTAGCGGCTTTAAGAATAGTGATGCTGCCTCAGATATGACGTCCTATTTAAAGCAAAGATAACTATACCACGACCCTTCAATAGATTAAGAAGGAATTCGTCGAGCATGTTATGTTTGCCCTTTAAGGTCGAGTCGATATCGGTGATTTATCTGGTCCCCAGCTTACTCATTTAGTGATATCTAATCTTATTGAATTTGGGCAGACGAGATGATAAACTTAACATAACACATTGAAGTTAAATTGACACTAATGTGATAATAGGATCTAGTACATGGTTAGTATCGATAAACTTGACAAGGGTATAATATAACTTATAATATTTATTTGAATGTGGATAAGATAACATCGGTTTTGGTGATTATACCGTGTTACAGATAATGATATTTATAGTTTCTTAGATAAGCGAAACATTGGTTTGCATAATATATTGAGGGTGAATGAGATAAGAAGATAAGATTAACATGCGCTCGCAGTAGATACATGACAAACTAAACTGGAACCATGTGAACAAAAACTGATTCAAGTCGTCTTCAACTTTTGTTGATCAACTTTAATCGGTCAACTAAACTTGAACCGTGAGAACGGGCCGTTAGCGATCACGTTTGCTGTTGCACCTCTAGTGTTCAGAAATATTCTGATTTAAAACGAGAAAGTATTACACATGCGAAGTATTTAAGATTTCTTCTTAAACACCTAAATTTAACCTTGATGTTTACGTGATCTCCAACACGTCAAACAGACCGAGAAGTTCATGGTAAATTATTGTCAACCGCCAAAAAGACTTTGCATCGCCAACCCGCGGCTCGCGACCTGCAGAATGTTAAATGTGGCTCGCGAGCTGTTTTTTTATTCATTTTATTTTATTTATTTATTTATTATTACACATGACAAGAAATATACATTATTTGCGAAAAAACAACAGGTAATTTAATTTGGACATACAATTTTAATGGATCTGGGTTTGTTGCCTTTCATTTGTCATATCCCCAGTAAACTAGGCTTTTGCCTGTATCTCACTGAGGATTATAAATAAAAAAATAATAGTTAGAGATCGTTGCTAGACATCGTGAGTATTGTGAATGAGAAACAATGTCAAAGCTCAAAATAATATTTTTATTATAATTCTTATGAGTATTTTAAAAATGTTTATACTTTTTTTAATCGATCAAATAAATGTATCAACAGTTTAACTAATAGTCATATTAATTCAAGAAATTATATTTTTTATGGTAGTCAAGGTAGCGTAGATAGCAAAACGCTGGATTTTGGAAGACCTTATCTCACTTTAAACATCAAAATTTTGATATACGTATTGATTTGATCAAAATGTTGATATTCGTATAGATTGTTTACTCATCAAATGTACAACTTACTTTCAAAGCGAAAATATAGCGCTTAGTTTTAGTCTAAGAATGGGCATTTCTATGGAGATGTCAATTCGGTTACATTTGTGAATTTAAATACAATATTGTATAAACAAAAAAACTATTTAATGGTAATCGGTAAAAATAACCCAAATTTTTCTTCAATGTACAATAACTCAAAGTAGAAATGAAATTATGAACTTGCTTTCAATAGGGTTTAGTCGACTTCTATGACTTAGTTGTTGAGAAGCTTGTTAAGCCACACAAGAGGTTGCGAGTTCGATTTTCGTAAGTACTACGGCAACAAACCCGCGAGGTTGTTTCATATATATCCAAACTATCCTGTCATGTTGTTCATGACTGAGCATCGTGATTCTCATGCTAGTCTATGACGACTCGTCTCCGCCCATCTCTGCACTTCGCGGCTCGAAGGGCAGTTGTAAAGGGTAGTTCAATTGTGTTTCTCGCTTGGTCAGTCCAACGCATTAACATAATTTATCTGGTGCATTGTCCTTCCGCACCTCCAGTAACCACAAACCTCTCCAAACTGTCCCTTTGACCACGACCAACTTTGTGTCTGTGGCGGTCGTCGCGGAATATTGTCGCATACATACGGTCAATGACCGATGAAACGACCTTCGGATTCCTCGATAAATTATAGTAAACAGTCCGAAGGTCACATGCCGGCCATTGACGCCGGCCGAGCGACCGCACCACACGCCAGAGAGAGAGAACGCACCACGGCTATCTCACCAGTTCCGTATTTTGATGAATACCTACATACGACAATAACCGCTCCTGCATTCACAGAAGCGAGACATAAGCATATCACGAGCGCACATTCCAAAAATATATAAATACCTACGTTACTATAAAAATAAACACTCTCTCTTTCCACATTGCGATCTAACGTGTTTTATTTATTTATCAACAACCATCATCATCTCTTCCTTAACGACCGATTCCCTAAATGTCCAAAGAATCGCAAGACTCGTCGAAGGCATATTGCCGACAATCTGTCGGTGATTCTCAGTTCTTCAAGAATGGAGGCGTAGTTCACCTTGCTGTCCATGAAACCAATCCAGCGCCACATTTCAAATGCATCTATTCTTCGTCTCTAGCTTATTCTTAAAGTATCTGCGCCAAACATACATGCATATTGCGAATACGAGACACGTAACTAGGCGCATTTTCGTCGTGATGCTAACAGTTCTGCTCTTCCATATCCTTTCCAACTTTGGACATCGTATTTTTTGCCATTCCAGTTCTTCTTTACCCCTCAGTCTCGCATCTTCCATTATTGGTAATACTGGAGTCTAAGTAAATAAAGCCAGTAGCCACTTCTAGACCATGATTCACACTATTTGGTGGCAGTTTCTTTCTGTGGACTATTATCATAGCTTAGTTTTGGACCCATTGATTTCCAGGTCCACGAGCTTGCTCTTATGTTCCATATATTAAAGGAGTGTAGCCATTTCTTCTTCTGATGTGGCAATCAACGTCGTGTCATCTTCATATCTCCGATTTGAGAGATTTCTTCATGTAATACAATGGAACATCTAAAAACAGTATATCTTGTGGAAACCAATGCAATAGATGATTTTATCCAAAGATTTTTTGAATAGCGACCAAAAGAACATTCTTTAGTTTGATTTTTTTTTATTCGATAAGCTATATTATTGTTAAATTTTGCAAATCGCTGTTTATTGCTCAACAACTATGTAGATAAAAGTATTGAATACTTTTAAAAGTAAAATCTCTCAATTATTGCTAGATGCAAATAATTGAATATATTTTATAAACCGATAAGATAAGAATAATAAGAAGTTTGAGAAACCTTGTTGTGGGTCTGTTGAATGGGTGCTGGCCAATGCCAACAGTTTATTCAACTCATTTTTTACTGCCATTTCTAAACATGACATTGTCTCCAAATTTAAGTGGTGTTTAAAACATCAATTTCTTATTTTGTATCGTAAGATAGTCCACAAGAGTATTTTAGTATAAACTTTGATGCATATGAGTGAAACGTGGACATTAAAAATGACTGAAAGGAACTGAATAAACGCTGTAGAAATGCATTGGGAAGAATACATACGGTGACAATGTATGACGGAATACGTAATTAAATGAAACAGGATAATGCAAACTTGAGGCTGGTGTATTGAATAAGATGATGAAAAGTATAAGAATAAAAGTAAATTTTATTTCAAATCACGAATATTTGCTTATTTTAAAGGAAAGTTTTTTAATTTTTTTTTGTCTAAAAGCAAAAAAAAAGAACCAAATAAAAATACTAAATAAATGCCCGCGTGGTAACGCACTAGACTTCCAAGCGGAATGTCTCCGGTTTAAAGCCCGATACTGCGAAGCTATTGGGAAGAAAAAACGGACAAGGAATGCAAAGGCCTAGTTTTTTATCATACTTACAAACCTTTTCGATAAGAATTTATTTAATTTATATTTTCCTTTTCAACATATCCGAACTGGTAATTCAGACATATTTAATAGCGTAGCAAGGATACAAGTTTTTGGGCTAAGAATCGTTTGATAAGCACAGAACTCGCGGTTCGTCTTCGGATGTATTGGTAATACTAATATATGTTGTAATTTATATTTATCAAACACTGTTTATTCTACTTTTTTGTAACGGTATAACCCTACCGGTTTCAAGGCTTTCCCCTCATCTTCAGGGGAGCACAAACAAGACTAAATGCTGTTCGAACTGGAGCCGATATACACGCTTTAATGGTTGGGGGTTGAGGAGGGAGGGAGGCATGGGACGATTTCGGCCAAGAGTGGAGAGATGCTTAGGATATAACTATTCACCAGATGTTCGGATCGATGTGGTGAACATTTATATCCCAAATCGATCCAAATCGATCGATCGAACAGTTATACCCCAAAAATCTCTCCGCTCTTGGCCGAAATCGTCCCATGCTTTCCTCACCCCTCAGCCCCTAACCGTTGAAGCGTGTATATCGGTACCAGTTCGAACAGAATTTAGTCTTGTTTGTGCTCCCCTGAAGATGAGGTAAAAGCCTTGAAACCGGTAGGGTTATACCGTTACAAAAAAGTGGAATAAAAAGTGTTTGAAAAAAATAAATTACAATGCCTTTAAACCTCCATAATGTTAATGCCTTAACTATAAACAACATACTAATATATGTATAAAAAGGTAATATAACTATCTCATCCTTTCACTCGACTACTTTTTTTATAATATGTCAAGTATAATGGGTTCAAATCCCGAATGAGAGCGCCCTTCAAGAGGGTCTGCATTCTAAATAGTGATATAAAATTGTTGTTCCATTATCAATCACACACGTCTAACTCGTGTGAGTATTGTTACCTGACTGAGCATTTTTTTCATTTTCTACTGGTATTACCATCTAGAACATCGAGTTCCTCGTCATAATATTTATGATTTATCTTGAACACAAAGCTATTGAGGTGATTTTTTTAACGAAACTGCGCTATATGTTACGTGTCACCTTTATGTTACAAAGGAATTAAATAAAAGTATCCTGTACTATTTGTATTGAATATGCTGTGGTTATTTAAAACACAGATAAATAACTTTTTTGTGAACATAATAAATTTTCGCATGAAATTTACTTGTCATTTTAGGTTTCTTAATCGATACCAATGAATCTGAATATTTTTTGCATTTACCAAATTAACTTTCTCGAAATATACTTTCGATAAATGTTTATTCGTGTTAACAGATTAAACACGTTAAATTAAAACTTTCTTTCAAGATGATATTTTTTTAAGTTAAAAATTAAATTTAATTAAGAACTATCAAGTTATCTGCGATTAGTTAAGATGAGGAGTGTTTTGGAACTAGTCAATTCTCGTTTGATTCATCATAACAGTTTGTTTGTTGAGAATCATTGCCAACCTTACTTGGTTGATTAAAGAGTATTTGGATCATACTTACTTGGTTAATTAAAGAGTATTTGGATCATACTTACTTGCTTGATTAAAGAGTATTTGGATCATACTTACTTGGTTAATTAAAGAGTATTTGAATCATACTTACTTGGTTGATTAAAGAGTATTTGGATCATACTTACTTGGTTGATTAAAGAGTATTTGGATCATACTTACTTGGTTGATTAAAGAGTATTTGGATCTTCTTCTGCTTACAGTTCAGTGTATTGTGTTTGGTTTTGATGTTCCGGGGTTTGCTTAGTTGGTTGATTAAAGATTATTTAGATTATACTTACTTGGTTAATTAAAGAGTATTTGGATCATACTTACTTGCTTGATTAAAGAGTATTTGGATCATACTTACTTGGTTAATTAAAGAGTATTTGAATCATACTTACTTGGTTGATTAAAGAGTATTTTGATCATACTTACTTGGTTGATTAAAGAGTATTTGGATTCGATTAAAGAGTATTTGGATCATACTTACTTGGTTGATTAAAGTATTTGGATCATACTTAGTTGGTTGATTAAAGAGTATTTAGATTATACTTACTTGGTCGATTAAAGAGTATTTGGATCATACTTACTTGGTTGATTAAAGAGTATTTGGATCATACTTACTTGGTTGATTAAAGAGTATTTGGATGTTCTTCTGCTTACAGTTCAGTGTATTGTGTTTGGTTTTCATGTTCCGGGGTTTGAAGAGTTATGTGTTAATTTTAAAAAAATCTAGGGGGAGGGGGGCGAGTTGTTTGTGTTTTGTTTTCCTGTCGTATCGTTTATAGCTAAATTTATATGATGTATTTTTTATCTATTCCATTTTGTTTTTTAAATATAGTCTACATAGAAGCTTTTTCATTGTATCTCATCGGACACCAACTGTCTTGGTTTTGTTGGAGATCACCGAATAGACTCCGAGTAAGGGCGATTAGATGCATTGTGAACATGGAGAGATGAGAAAAAAATTGCGAAAAATGTGATCGTGAAGATGTGCAGGACTCACTCAACGCAGGTTTGCCGAACACTGGGACCATATGCTATGAATGATGATTGACGCGAATGATAGGGGGATCCCTGTTGGCTTTTACTGTAAACGTGAGGCATAGTTAATAATTATTGATCCGGATACGGAAATGAAAGAGTGTAATTTCAACTAGTCACTTGTAATCTATAACGCCTGGCGCGCTTACATTATAACTTCGGTTCTAAAAAAAGCAAAATTTAGATCGAAATAATTTAGAAAATTACAAACCGGTTTCTAATTAATAACTTTAATTGAAACTTTTGGAAACAATGCGTCTTTTCAGAATGACTCATAAATAACGTTTAACGCTCAGTCTTTATATAAAAAATATCACTGGACGGAGACAGTTGTTTTGAGAAAGGTATCGAATTTGTTTTGGGTGTGAGTGCCATTGAACCGGTCGATCATGAAATTCTCATGCAAATATATAAGAATGAGTGTGAGTTTTCAGGCATTATGGTCTGGATCTTATTTGTCTAATAGAAGGTAATCAGAAAGAGTCTTCTAATGATATTGTTATGTATGGTGTACCCCAAGGGTTGGGTTTAGGGCCACTGCTTTTTATTTTTTATAATGATAATATCAGTGATCTCATTTGAACGAAGGGTTTTGATTCTCAGGCTTACGTGAATGACACTCTGTTTTTAAATTCTGTGATTTAAGAGACAAATATATTATTCTTAAGCCATCTATCTTGTCGTGTATCTCATGATTGAGTATCGTGACTCCCATGATGACTCCTTTAAATTTATCTCTGCATTCCACGGTTCAAAGGGCAGTTACTAAGAGTATTTATGTTGCATCAGGGATGCATTGAGTCTCATTCTCTTGTACGTCATCCTTCCGTGCTTTCAGTGGCTAAAAATCTCTCCAAACTGTTTCTTTGGCCACGAACAATATGCACAAAGAATTGGAGAACTCATTGAAGACATATTGTTGAAAGTCTATCGGTGATTCTCAGTTGTTTGAGAGTGGAACATGATATTACTAACTGCATTCTCAAAGTCTCAAATCAGATGTCAAAAAATAAATTTAAACTAAATTGAAGTAAAATGTGATTTTTCTGGGTGATTTTGCCATGTCGACACCGTATTTTGGATGTGTACACTTTATCGGTCGTAGGTGTAAATATTTTTCCAAAAGATAACATCAAAATTCTTGGTATCTTGATACTAAATTCTCATTCGATAGGCAAATAAGTTGTGCAGC